>JAHZMX010000418.1:0-13019 GCA_027743895.1 Seira musarum
TATTTAAATGAATCAGGAAGGAAAAACAATGTATCATTTTGCTTCATATTTTGTTTTTGGGTTTGGGCAAACGGAAAATAATGTCATTTGTTAGGATATCAAATTAAGGGGAAAAATTACTGAATATCTGTAAGTAGTCCATGAAAAAATAGAACTAATTAATTTTAACTTTCTTTAATTTGAAATAATTATTTTTAATTTAATTTAATATAATTATTTTTAATTTTCTTTAATTTAATAATTATTTTTTAATTTAAAGTAATTATTTTTTAATTTTCTTTAATTTAAAATAATTATTTTTCCTTTTCTTTAATTTAAAGTAATTATTTTTAATTTTCTTTAATTTAATATAATTATAACTATTTTAAAATATAAATACAAATGAGGTTTTTTCAATTTTTTTCCAGGAGCGGGATTTTGATATGAGATCCCTATTGAGCCAAGAGAACACACAGGATTTTCCTGTTTCCTTCTTAAAAATTAAAAGAAAATTAGAAAAGAAAGGAAACAATATGGAGAGTTTTGGTGATGACAATAGAGCAATGAGCAATCCAATTAGGATCACAATCACAATAATGTCTATTTAAGTAGCTCTATTTATCCATTGAACCATGTAATTTTTCCTTTTTTCTATTTTTGCATAAGCATAAATAAAAGCGCTAATTTGTCAAGCGAGTGTAAACTTTAGAAAAGGTGTTTAGCGGCCGCCTTTGATGAAAACCACACATGTCAAGCGAGTGTAAACTTTTAGAAAAGGTGTTTAGCGGCCGCCTTTGATGAAAACCACACAGACTAATTCAGCTCAGGAGAGACGACGAAGACCACGTTAAAAATCCATCATCCTTCCGTTATCACAAAGACCTGTAATAACTGCGAGTCGCGAGTGATGTGAAGATTTTTACAATTTATTTACATACCCGCACCACACCACCCATAACCATAAGTATTTTTGTTTGCATTCTTTTACGATGGCTCGTGTTTGTCATTTCCCTGTATATATTTTTCATGTAAAAATGATAAATTGTTAATGTGGTTTTGGTTCGGAAAAAATGTGATTTACGTAAAGGGCGGATATATTATTTATTATTATGAAAAAGTGAATCATTTTTTTTTGTCGGCTTTTTTCAGTATGATCGGATGCTTTAGGGAATTACAATAATCTTTGTGTTATGGACCAGATTTACTTTTTGTTTATGCGAGTCGCGAGTGATGTGAAGATTTTTACAATTTATTTACATTACCCGCACCACACCACCCATAACCATAAGTATTTTTGTTTGCATTCTTTTATGATGGCTCGTGTTTGTCGTTTTCATGTATATATTTTTCATGTAAAAATGATAAATTGTTAATGTGGTTTGGTTTTGCTCAGGAAAAAAATATGATTTACGTAAAGGGCGGATATATTATTTATTATTATGAAAAAAAGTGAATCATTTTTTTGTCGGCTTTTTTCAGTATGATCGGATGCTTTAGGGAATTACAATAATCTTTGTGTTATGGACCAGATTTACTTTTTGTTTACATCAGTATTATGAGCTAATGTTCCTGTCAAACTGTTACCTTTTTTTTATATTAAAATTCATGAAATGAAGACCTTCTTGGGCAATTAATAAAATCATAAAAATGTCGGGAAAAGTAAAAAGTATTGCAATTTACCGCTTTGCAAATGCATTTCTACTGACCTAAATTAACTTTAAAAATTTTGAATTCATCCGAATAAATTGACATGAGCTATTAAAATTAGTTATGTTATGATATCAATCCAAGGAAAAATGATGACACCAAAGCTAAGGTTTGTATTGTGCTTTCCATAAAAATGAATGTAAATAAGTCTTCTACGATTTTTTTTTGAATGTGATTGTGAGTGAGTGAAGCTGGACTAATGTGCGGTCGTTTTGTATTGGAACCCTTTCATTGTAAAAAAAAGTATCAATTTCACAACAGCTACTCCAACTGCAACCATATCACTTTCGTTTAAACCGCAAAAACACGGAACAAGCCATGGCCACATTTTGTTTTCCATTTCATTTGTGCTTTTTTGAGAATTGAGCACTAATAATGCCACACGAGTACTTCCATGAAATAATTTGTGCTATATTAATTACCCATGCTATAATTACTGCTCAGCTACTTTATAATTTCAAGTCAACTCAAACTTGTACCATTTTCCCGACTTTCTGAAAAATCCATTTCCTCCTGCTTAAATCAACATTCATTTTGAAAGTCAAGCCAGCAAATTGATAATCCCTCGTTTCTTTTTTGGCTTTAAAAATTTTTCTTTTTCCAGCATCTTTATTTATTCAGGCTCTCAACGATAATCACAATTTCCTTTCCGCTTTTTTCAAACAAAACAAGAACATTTTTATATTTGTACACACCTTCAAATGCATTGAACCATGTTGGTTTTTAAGCACATTTCAAGAAAAACAGAAAATATCGTCATCAGAGCAGATTAAAATCTTGAAGAAACGCGGAAAAAAATATTTTCTTTAAAGCTACAGGGAGCTACTGCTACTACAAATTACCCTGTTTAATTACTCATGGGTCGGCGGAGCATTCCACTTTGCGACTGCCGAAGAAACGTAACCTGAGCATATGGCAGCGCCTGCCTCTTTGTTCCCTCTTTAAAAATTCTAAAATTGACCGAAATCTTTTTTCTTTTCGTTTGTATAATATTCATAATGATATTTACATAAGAAAACTGTATTAGTATTCATTTAAGCCCTATTTTGTGAGTGACCATCGACCACCATGAAAGGAAGTGACCATTTTTGCATGTCTAATGATGACAATGATGATAAATGATGAATTACTTTTTCTTCAATGTTGTTTGTTTGTTGACATAAATGCTCATTCACAGCAACAGCAACGATGATTATGATTATGATCTACTAGGACATTTATTACCCCTGCTTCACCTCACCTCACTTTACCCCTTCTTCGATCCCTACTGTGATGTGTTGTGTAGATTGAGATTAGAGCAATTTTGATGTCCATATCCATATCCATCCTGCTTAAAACTAGACTTGGGCTGGGGAATACACAAGTCTCGATTGTCGGGTTTCGCATCACCGAACAAAGTCCTCTTTTTTCAGAGAAATAACCCACGCAAAAGTCCTTTTAAAAATGCCGAACTCAACGCGAGTGCCAAGCCGGGTCCCTCCTGAATCCTTGAAATGATAAGCCCTTCATTTGACATGATGTTTATCGCTTAGATTTTTTGATTTGACATAAGTATCGTGAAATGAGATGGAGATAAGATCATCATAATCATGAATAAGATTTTTTTTCTTGTAATTTGTAATTGTGTTTTGGGTAAATAAACCCTTTCTCCATTTCTCCATTGCAAAACTATATGCTTTTATGATATTGATCCAGTGTTTCTTAACATCTTCATTCTTTGGCGGCAGCAGTAGCAGCGGCTCATCGTTTTTTTCTTAAGACATTTATTATTTTCTTCAAGCTTGCGCTTTTTTAAACACGGATGAAAGGGAATGCATAATCCTTGCTTGTGTCTTGTGATCATGAATCATGATCGTTTTTCACGATTGATTAAATCCCTCAAGATTATCGGGTCTTTAAGAAAATGATATGATATTATTATGGTAAACATGAGCTTACACTGAGGCTTATGGCTTGGTAAAGATAATTGGATTGGATTGGATCAATTCAAGTGAAATTAGGTGAACATTTTAAGATTACATGAACTACAGAAGAGGATTGTCGGTCTCGGTCAAATGATAGGATTTTTGAATGTCGGCTCAAGCTCAATGAAAGCTAAGTCCAGGAATAATTATTGTTTTTGATAAAAGCAGAAAAAAAGAGAAGGTAAACTGCTATTTTAGCATTTTACCCCCTTTTTTTGTTATCCTCCGCAATCTCGGAAAACAAGCCATTGTGTGGTCAAGATAAGAATAGTCCACTTGATTTATTTTAGGGGAAATATGCCGATAAAATTTAAAGATTGAGATTTCAACCCGACCAGTAAGAATGGATATGAATAATTTTTTTTCATAATCCTACCGTTTTGTTTTACCAAATAAACTTTGCCGACACCTTAATCCCAATTAAATCCTTAACAGTTTTTTAGGTCAGTTCATCATTGAATAAGTCAATCCAATAGGTAATTTAATTTTTTTTAAATGAGTCATTCCATTTATTTCTTCCTTTCTTCCTTCATTTAAAATTCATCAGATTTTTTGCCTCAATCCAGTCCCGTCCAATCTAAACAATTTTTACTACTCGGATAATAAAATGGGATCCTCAAAGAAAACCGAATCAAGTCTTGTCTAGTCAGATCGGATCCATCAAGATATGCACAAACAAAGACTTTTTATTATGCATAAGTACAAAAAATACTGACAAATCGCGATGTAACGGACGATCTTGAAATCCGTTACATTTGCTCAAGAAAGTCGAAATTGCAGAATATTCAAATGGGCAACAGATGAATAAAAAGTGGCCGATATCACTTCCTGCCGATAAGGCAAGCTTCAGTTTTGTATCTTTTTTTCCAGAAGCATCAACAAACATCGACATGAACGATCAAAAAGAATTGATACTGACATTGATTTGATTTGATTATTTTCTGGGAAAGGGAAAATTATTATGATATGATATGATCATGTTATGATCAAATTGATTATTTTCTATGCATCTAATTATATTCCCTCCACTATTTTCATTTTCCATAAATCTCCAGAGCTGAGCCAAAGTGAGGATAACATTTACTCAAGCCGAGCTCCCATTCCCAATCCAGCAGATGTCTACAGATGGTCAAGAGCCGCAAAAAGAAGAGATGTACAAACGTGAACGAACATAATTTTTTTTTCATGTTTTCCAACAAAAGAACAATTGTTTAAGTTGGAAAAGAGGAACGATTGGGAATGAATTGTTTAGTTCAGCTTATGAGTATTGTTTGGTGTGGAAAAGCATACAAACAATTGGAAAGAATCAGTAGCTGTAGCTGCTGCGGAGATTTTTTTTTACAAAAAAAAAATTGTTTTGAACGGGGGAAATAAACAAGTTGAGTAAGAAGAAAAGGCGTTGTATTTTTTCTCCTTTTTTTGAATTTTTTTTACAAAAAAAAAAATTGTTTTGAACGGGGGAAATAAACAAGTTGAGTAAGAAGAAAAGGCGTTGTATTTTTTCTCCTTTTTTTGTTTATCTTTCTCATTGCTAATGTGTTGATATTGATCATGTAGATTGGGACAGGATCATGCAGAGGAGAAAAAAATAAAGGATTTCCCGAGATTCATGATAAACTTTAATCTTTATGTAATGCTATAAATATGGAGGATGCAGATCCGATCTAAATTCACAAGACACGAAACATCATCGAATGAATTTAAAAGAGTCTCATCTCCTCATGTTCGAGCTGTGATGTCGTGTGGCTTATTTGCAGCTTTGAGATTTCAAGATGATATCTTTTTTTTAGTATGACACGTAGCTGGAACAGGAAATACGATTTGTGATTATCTGAAATGCTTTCCAAAAAAATTCTGAACAAAAAATTCCCTACTTTCATGATTTTTAAAAATTAAAAATGCATTGGAACTCTAATTCATTTAATTTTTACGAGTTTCTCAAGTTGCCCCAAAATCATGTTTTTCTACAAAAAGTTTGCCGATTGTTTACGTATTTACTCGGCATTTGCGTTTTTCATGAAAAATAAAGATAATTAAACAAAAAAATTGATTTGATTTCAATTTTGTTGTATTTTATTTTACCAATTTTCTTTCTTTTTCCTTTTTAAGATTCGTTACAAAATCTTTTTTTTGTTCATTTAAATTCTCAAAGTTTTAGTCTAAAATAAATAACTTCTACATTAGAATAAATTAAGTGTCTCTTGAGTTTTACAAAGTGACTTAATTATTATTTTTTGTATTACGTGCTTTCTTCTTAATAAAAAATGAAATGATCTCGAAACAAAAATTGTAGTTTAAATAGAATAACTTAGTTATACACAGATAGATGTACACATATCAATTTATTTTCACATTTTAAAAAAATTGAGAGGATGAAAGATTTTAACTTGATTTGTATCACAAACACAAAAAATTTTTTGCTTCATTAAACTATGTAGTTTTTAGAAAAAGAACCTATTTTTGTGAAGTAATTGTTGCTGAAATATCCCTGCGGCAGGAACAAAAGCGGAACTAGAATGTAACGATCCTATAGCCTGTCCTCCAACAGAACTTGGAATTGACGTTGGAGGTGAAAGATGATGTGGATTTGGAGAAATATTGTGCTTACCACAATTACTGCTATTGCTATCTACTCCAGTAGTATTTGTATTTTGAGGACTACCATCTCTCGATCTAGATGTATTTAAATTACTCGATGAACTATTATTATTATTATTATTATTCACTAAACTTAATTTTGACTTTTTACTCCCACTCGAAGAATTATTATTGCTAATGCTAACGGGAATATTTGCACTCCCGGATTTATTATTATTTCCATGATGAAGTGCGACTTGGACTGCAGCAGCTGCGGCGACAATACTTGCTTGCTTCCCCGCACCAATCAATCTTTCAATTGAGAAACCACCTCCAGAATCCTCCAACTTCCCTCCATTCTTCAGTGAAACTTTTTTCTCTGCTAGGAGGAGATCATCCGTATTCTCCAGCGAGATTAACTCATCCTCCTCCAAGGAGAGGCCACCCCCTCCTCCTCCTGATGGAGGTGAGGAGGAGCTGAGTGTTGGACTAGATTTTGGCTTCTCCAGCAACATAATTTCATCCAAACTCATCCTCCTCCAAGGAGAGGCCACCCCCTCCTCCTCCTGATGGAGGTGAGGAGGAGCTGAGTGTTGGACTAGATTTTGGCTTCTCCAGCAACATTATTTCATCCAGTGGTTTTGAGGAGAGAAGAGGATTATTTTGGGATCCTAATCCTGGAACACTATTCTGACGAATTGCTGCATCTTCCAGAGGAAATATTCCACGATTTGATTGTAATTGTGCTTGAAGCTGGAAATTTGCAGCGGCGGCGGCAGCTGCAGCAGCTAAATTCACTCCAGCAGCGGAAGCTCCACCGGAAGGATTCCGGGATGATGAAATGAGTTGTGGAGCAAGGAACGGGTAGAAATCCAAAGGGGGATTTCCTCCAGCCTGTGGAGGCATACCCATCGAACCTGGAGGGAAATGAGGGGGGCAAAACACACCTCCCCCACTTCCGGATCCTGGGTGATGAGGATGGTGAGGATGATGGGAGTGAGGATGATGATGAGAATGGGGATGATGATGATGATGTCCATGCGCGGCTGCAGCAGCCGCTGCGGCAGCTGCTGCTGCGTGATGATGTCCAAACATGGCTGCAACTCCGAAAAAATCTGCAACTCCTGGATGGCCATGTGCACAATTGCATTCCCTTTCTTCGAATCTCCACTCTTATTTCCTTCATCCGCAGAATTATTTGCATTTGATGTATTATCGCTGGGGCTCAGCATTCCTCTATGATTGTGGAGGTGGATATCATCCTCAGATGGAGATAGGAGATTGCCATCATCCGAAGGAGTTGGTGAGTGCAACATCATTCGCGAATGATGCAAATGATGATACGGATTTTGGGATAAGTGGGACGCGTACAAGGAATGAGGACTTGTCGAGTCCCCAATCGACACGGAAAGGGGCAATGTGGTTTGATGCATTAGGGCCGATGCGGGGTCCCGGAATAATTCGTCACGATCTAAAATACAAATTAATTTTATTTTTAGAATTTTTATAAAATATTTTTTTTTACAAAACGTCATGTCACATTCCGCTGCATTTGAATATTTACCTGTGGGGGATTGCTGTGTTGGTGAAACATGAAGATGAATGTCATCATCCGATTCCACATTGATATCCGCTGAGCACTCAGATCGTGCATCCTCATTATCATCCTCCTCCATACTTATAGCACTTCCACCACCACCGCCGCCACCACTTGTCCCACTATTTCCAAGTAACTGTCCACCTCTCAAGTCAAGTGGGGAGAATACACCACCACTGCCACTACCACTAACCGAACCACTATTTCCTTTATTTGCCGTCAAGAAGTGCGGAAACCACTGGAGTAAGACCTCCCGTCTCACATTTCTCCAGTAATGAGGAATACATTATAATCCAATTTTTTTTTTTTATCAAAAACTGATTTCTTAAAAAATAATTTTATTTCCAGAAAAAATTGTTTTAAATTGCAAAATCGTGTCCAAACATTTTATTTGTCATTTATTTTTTTATAGGCCGTTATTTTTTTATTTTGCATCCTTTCAAATTCCAAGAATTCCCGATATAGATTGAGAGATTAAAGAGTGGAACAAATCGACGTGTTTTATTTATTTTGTTACGGATACGGACTACCGATGCCGAATACCGACCGACCGACTGCTTCACTGCTGGAAAGCAAACTGAACAAAATCAGAGCAAATCTCAGGGTCCCCATTGCTTAAATGCAATGGCAATTGTGTTGGGATCATATTTTGTTCACATCACAAACTCACTCTGGTTGGTTGGCTTTGGCTGGTCCTGGTTTATCTCATGTACATTGCGTTACACTCACAAATAAAGTCTGTGCTCACTGCTGAAGCCCAAACCAAAACCAAAAAAGTCCGTTTCAAAATGAGAAGGAAAATGAAAGGATCAGAGGATTTCTACGTAAAAGAATCCGTAAACGGATGAGCATGGGTTTCCGGATATGCTTATTTCAAGCTATCATAATTTGCAGAAGTTGCTGAAAAATAAAAGAAGAAAATATTTCTGTTAGAATTGGTTTGGCTAAATAAAAAAATCAATTGTCAATTTGCGGAATTTTTAAAAATGATTTTTAATCTCAATATTGCCATTTTTGTATTTTTTCCGATTGACGATTGCGGTTACCTCGTCCGTGTTACTGATTATTGTGATTTGAGTGCGGCATTTTTATTTTTTGCCAAAAAATAAATGTATGCAAATGAGATAAACACAGACACCCTCTCGATAAAAAAAATCCAATGCATGAAGCATTAACAAATATTGTAATTTGTAACGCAAATTGGTAATACATACGTCAACTGTCTTTGGTGACGATGCAGCGCAGAGCTTTTTACGGAGTAGATAAAGCTTATCAGAAATCATGTTTCTCGGTAAAGCTAAGTAAACGATGATAATTGGATTGAAGATTGAAAACTTCCTGTGAAAGTATAAACATTGACGCAATTTTTTGATTACAATGAAGCCAAACCAAACTCCTGAAATATCAATTGTAGCTGTTGTGGTTGTAGCTGTGGTCAAGCAACGAAATCCTTTAATTGTGCCCGGGAAGTGGAGAGGATCCTTCGGAAGAAGAAGAATTTCTTAAAAATTAAAAAAACAATTACTTCACTTTGACATGAATTTCTGTTGTAAATTCTCAAAATTGCATTAGAGCAATTAATTTTTAAGTGAGTGAATTATGACTTCATTGGGACAACTAGCACGTCCAAAACAGGATCGATATTCCTACATCTCCAGTAATGGTTTGCGGGTGACGAAACGCACAAGCCAAGGTGTGAGCCTTGCTTGGCCTGAGAATGAAAATGATGTTGTTACATTCACAGATTCAAAGGTTAGAGCATAAACTCACCATCGGAATTTTACAAATCAGTTCATGTCCTAAATCTATTTTAGGTAAGCTGCTTGGACATGGAAACAGAACTGGACGCTCAAGGGAACTGGTTCGAAGTTCAGATGCGATACGGTGATGATGATGCATCGGAATGGACCACAATTTACAAAGGTTATGGGTTACGATGCGATGTGGATGATTTGAATCCGGACTCTATGATCTTCTTCCNTGGTTCGAAGTTCAGATGCGATACGGTGATGATGATGCATCGGAATGGACCACAATTTACAAAGGTTATGGGTTACGATGCGATGTGGATGATTTGAATCCGGACTCTATGATCTTCTTCCGGATGAGGAGGAACGGAGAGAGGAAGTGGGGTACTGAGATTATCGCAGCAACAGATCCACCTCCCGTCTCTACGGATGATTTGAATCGCGCTGTAGAAATGAATTCGGAGTATTTGGTTACAAGGATTTTGGGAAACACGCAAATCCACTATTTGAAAAAGATTTTGACTGCGCATGACAAAAATGGGATGACACCTTTGATGGTTGCTTGTCATAATGGGAATATAACGATTGCAAAGATGCTCCTGAGTTGTGGAGCAAGGGTGAACGATGCATCGACAGGAGTAAAGAGGACACCTTTGATGTATTCCTGCATTCAAGGGAAGATGAACCTTGTCCAGATACTCGACCAACATGGAGCTGATTGGCGGTTGAAGGATAAAAGCGGTTGTAATGCGATGCATCATGCCATAAATTCAGGGAATCTTGCAATTGTCAGATTAGCCTTTGCAAAACTAGGACCAAACCTGGCATTTGAATGTGACTCATGTGGATGGACTCCCCTCATGAGAGCGGTCATCCTCTCCGACAACATCGACGTTGTCAAATTTCTCGTGGGCAAAGGCTCCGATTTGAACTCTGTGGACAAAACAAATAGCAAATCAGTCTTGATGGCTGCAATCCTCTCAAAGAAACCTGAGTTCGTCCGATTCCTCCTGGAATGGGGAGCGGATCCATTCTACCAAAACCAAACAGGCAAAAACTGCTTCGAAGTAGCCCAAGGACTTGGCTACCGTGATATCTCGAGGATTGTCAGGGCCCGCATGGAAAACCTTCAACCTGGAACTGTGATCCAAGCGGAACCGAGCACAATTCTCATGAGCATCTCAACAAAATCTATAAGAAGGGCTCGCGCTGCTGCTGCGGCCGCAGCAGCCGCCACTTCTTCTAAAGCATCTACTTCCGCCATGAGCAAGAAGGCATTCAATATTGGCCACCGTCACAGCCACTCCCAGTGTCAGCGATTCGTACACAACCGCCGCCGTCAGTAATAATAACTACATCATCGCTCAAAGCAACCGAAGTCTGAACAATAACGACCGAACAATGACAATGGGACAATCATCGGATTTCTTAGGATCCCTGTCCCCATCCCTCCATCATCCTCCTCCGGAACCTGAAAACGTGAGGAGTCATACAGAAACAGAGTATTTGATGCGACCCGGTGCAATTAGGCGAAATTAAGTTTTAATTTTAGGGTTTATGAAATAAAATAATACAAAAAATTATTTTAATTTTGCCCGAGTATCATTTCAAAAAAATACGGCCAAAAAACCGGAAATGCGGAGAAGAGAAACACGATGAAAATGTAATGAAAATGAAAGCATCATCACATCACATCATCACGAACGGAAAGAGCAGAAGAGATGATTATTGTTATTATTATTCCCGTTTTTCTAGTATTTCAGTTGGGATTGGGATTGGCCGAATCTCTGTATTCATGGGAGGGACTTTACTACAACAAACTCACTTCTCGTGAAAAAGAAGAAGAAGAAGTGAGTGAGCTCTTCTAACTTAGCTCACATACATGCGGTGAGAGTTGAGTACACACAGGAAAGCATCAAAGTGATTGAATACAATGCAATGCATGTTTATATTAAAACGCAACGTGTGTATATTTCCCTTTTCCCCTATCCCAAATCTTTCCGTTTTTGTTGCCGTTGCATGTTCCCGCATACCTTAAATGAGAATTTTTTTATGAAGTCGGGTAGAATTTTGTCCAGAGAGCTCAAAACCTTTTCACTTTTTGATAACGGATTCATTAATAAAAAATATTGTGTAACGGAATTTTCGCGGCAAATAAATATATTTTAATTTTGATACATTCGTGTGGAATGATTTTTTGGATATTTAAGCCGAACGAGTCACAGTGTGATTCTCCGCGGCGAAAACATTTGGGCAAACACTTGAGCATCCTCATAAATTATCTTGAAAAGGCATCCTCACTCGCCATGTCATGGAATGCCATGCCAGTAAAGTGTAAAAACATCAACCAAACAAAATATTCGAGAATGAGATGAGGTGAAGATGAAGACAAGACACTTCATTTACTTTTACATTTACATTTGAGTGAACATGCAATGGCGACTATTTTGACAATTATTATTACAAAAAAATTTTTACTACTCTTCTTTCAGTTCTCTTGTCAAAAAAAATTATTTGGAAGGCAGAAGCGAGCAGCAACAGAAAATAATATTTTTTTCATTTAGGTATGTTATTTCGTGGAGGGAGCTGTAGAGCTGTTTATGTCATGTGTTGGTGGTAATCACCGTCAATAACTTTGTATGAGTAAACAACACATGGACAAAAAGAACATGATTTTCTTTTCCTCATCATCAACATTTACTTTCATGATCGCATCTTGTAAAAATGGGGATTTCAAGACGACGTGCTTGGAAACAAAGTTTATGAATTTTAGAAGCACACGCGAGAGAAAAAAAATATTTGAAGAGATGCGTGCACTACAACTACAAAAATTATGAAATCTGAAGATGTTTGGGAGCTGAAACTAGTCATTCAAAATGATAATCAATCAGTCAAGTCAGACCATCCTCCACACTCCATATTCCAGTACATGAATAAATTACTTGTTTTCTTTTTATGAAAAAGAAAATAAAATTTTGTAATCCCCGGTATTAAAATCGAATATGATTTGTACGGGGATCTTAAAGAAAAAGTCGTCAATCAAAAAAAATTTAGAGAGCTTTCAATCCAATTCCAGAACAGAGTTTTTCCTATTTCAAATGTCTCATTTAACCCCAAAAATTATGACATCTTTTTTGGACATGTTCGTCCTATGCACATGTTTTCTCTTCACGTTCTTCTTGTTTACCCTTTTAGGCACGTACGTCATTAATTTTCCCGTCTTCTTCTTCCGCAGCAGCAGACGATCTCATAAAACTCTTTTCTTCCAAAGTTTCAAGGTTTCATCTTCAATTTCAAAACTTGCTAAAAAGTTTTTCCCTGAACATACATACAAGACGTACAAGAGTTACTTTTTTTCCTGTTCCTTGAATCAATTCAGAGATAATTTAAAGACTCGTGAAATAACATTTGGATTTAAGGAATAAGTATGTATGAACATTTCAGAAC
>JAHZMX010000419.1:0-16666 GCA_027743895.1 Seira musarum
ATTTACTTCACATAAGCTTCACATAATTAAGAGATGTACGATTGGAAGTACATAATGAATCATTACCGTCGATGCACGAAATTTTCATGTCTACGAACGGCATGTTTTAAACAACTAGCCAAAAATCTGTCAAAAGGAAATGGAAGGCTGACGAGCATAGTTGTTATTTTAGGATTTTGTAACGTTTTTGCCACTTACGCCAACTTCCAATCACCAGCTTCATTTTACGCGTCTTCCAAAAAGCAGACAGGCATCCATCGTTCTCGCTATAATTGACTCCCAGTACTCTCGTTTCGTGTCCCTATCCATTTTCCGAAGTGAACCAAAATTCAGACAAAATGGCTGTAGGGCTTTAAGCTGAAGTCCTACGACCGAATAACGGGTTCTTCTTGAGCTTCCGATGTTCTGGCACTTCCATTTCAATATTAAAGCACTGCTCCGCTCATAAAAACCTGTGACAAATGTCACACCAACAGAAATACATACGCCACAAGCACACATGGCGATGGCTACCAAACAATGAGCAAAAAATGGTAGAAACCGACTTCCAGCCATTAATACAACCGTTGTGGTTGTGAGCAAAATTGCATACGAATAACCTAACGCGATAAAGATTACCTGGGATAATAAATTTTCTCCGATTCGAAGTAAGAGCGAAACTTCCGAAAAGAGTCGTATAGACGTGCGAAGGTTATTAATGGCTTGGATTCTTTTCAATAACACGATTACACTATAAAGAAATCTAAGGGTTACTACGACAACGAACCCAATTGTCCTGGTTATACCTTCAAAGTATGTGTAGTAAATGTAGATTCCTACCATGATTTTGTATATTGGCATTTGAAAAATGTATTTGCAGGTCTCAGGTTGAAGGAAAGTGAGTAGTGTTAAAGATATTTGATCAACTAATAAACCGGCGTTAATAAACAGATATAACCACGATCCCGTTATCAATGCAGGTGCGGCGAGTGTAAGAAGAGTTACAGAAAATGCTAGGACGAATAGAGCATGGCCTGTTTCTCCTCAAAATGCGCGAACAAATCCTGGAAATTTAATAGCACATTTGTTAAACAATTTCCATTAAAGTAGAACATTGTTATGGTTAAAGGTATCAATAAAAGATTTGTAGCGCTTATGATATCTTTTTATAAAAACCGGAGTTTGTTTTACCGCATGACTCATCACTGATCACCACAAACACATGACTCTTAAATACAATAAAAAGTGATAAGTTATGCAGTTAACCAGCTTACTCGCTCCCACTTACAAGGAAACTCCCAAAAATGTTCTCTTTATTCGCATTAACCAGACACACAGTCCAGATCAGTTATTTATGCCGGTTACGAATCCGTTCTCACATCACCGCAATGGTCTCATTGTCAGTTTAATTTTTTCTCCCAATGTGTTTGCAGTGAAGTGAGTTGACAGCAGTACAGATTTTGGCTTGCGTCCGGGGATTTCAAAAGCGGTAGATCGGTGATAGTCATTGAATGATGACGTTGTATTTCCTGAAAAGTCCAATGTATTGACAAGCTACCGGAATTATGCCTACGCAAGCTACAACATATTTTGGAATAAAAATTAAAGAATAAAACTTCCCGTGATACTTTGACAGTGATTTGACACCGGATTTGTAACCAGTGTGAAAAATTGATGGAGACTATACGTCTGGCACATGCAAATAGTGAGGGACATTTTGCGAGGTCCCCTTGTTAGATATACGTATTAAATGTCTATGGGGCAAACGCAAGAACTTAAGCACCACGAAAATACATTACTATCTATTTCGTTGTGAAAATTTTTTGTCTCGATGTTTTACCAACCTTCTTGAAGAATATAGTAGTTAGATGCTTTCCCATGTTTCGGTTTCTCTTTCAATTTCAAGAGACGATTATAATCCGAGTAACCACTGGATCTGGATTTGCACATGAAGAACAATTGATTGAAAAAGAACACAAATTCCTTAGAATTCCAAAATTCACAAATTCCAAATGAAATTGCAAATGCATTCAAGACAAACATAATTATTAAAATAATCCAAATCAACAATGAGGTTGTTTGTAGCTGTCGTAGACCAAAAGCAAATAGGTAGATCATCATTAATGCACATAAGCCCACCGTCAATACTTGCAAAAATACAAGTTTCGATAAACTTTTTTTGTTCAGATTTAAAGTAAATTGTTTTCTTTCATGTTTGTAGCTGTCGTAGACCAAAAGCAAATATGTAGATCATCATTAATGCACATAAGCCCACCGTCAATACTTGCAAAAATACAAGTTTCGATAAACTTTTTTTGTTCAGATTTAAAGTAAATTGTTTTCTTTCCCTGTCCCAATTTAAATAATGGCTTGGACTTAATGTCTTTTCCATAATTAATTGCTGGAGGTCAAGAACTAAATCAAATAATGTTTCCGACATTATAAAAGATAGTTTTTTTGTAAATTTAAATAGTTTAAGGGAATAATATTATGAGCATTGTCTATCCAGCAGCGTTGTCGAAAAGGAAGGCTTTTGTCGCTTTTATGAATTCACAAAGAAATAGTTGCTATTGTTAGTATTGTAACGAGTTTCTGGGAAACATATTATAGCTGTGATTTTAATATACAAGTAAATTGCAACCTCAACAAAGCCCAGTGCTTCGTTAAAATGGAACCAGTTAAATTGACAAAGGATTTTTATGATTCCGAAAATGTTTCAATAACTATGGCTCTAAATTTGATTTGATGTGTGCAATCATTTTTATTTTGACGGCAAAAACTTCCATTATTTATACAACAAATTGTAGGGCATACCATTTGTGCAGTTAAGTAACATCAGACATTAGATTTTGATTTCAATAATAACAGGAATGCCATACTAGATTTTAGTTCTGGCGCAAGTAAACAATTAATTTAAACTGTTTAATTTTTTGATCCAAATGACTTTGGAAAGAATAATATCAACCATGAGTTCCAATTTTACTTCAAATACTAATAATTATTGTGATGCTTTCGTCCGTTTCCCAAATTGGTCATTTTTAAAATTGTAAAATAGGACCGACCTAAAATTAGGAACAACCGTCTGGAACCGGACACTGGCAATTTCCCAGAATTGGGCAAATTAGACATCCATTACCGGAAAAGTCAAAGCTTACGGATTTTAAAGTTGGCACGTAGCGTGTAATAGTCATGTGAAAGCTCATGAAAAAAACAGAAAATGAAGTAAAGATATTACTCTGAAATTTTGGGCTAGCGTAACCATGATCACTATGATCAGCTTAATTCGATTATAAAAATTTCAGCGAGATAGTACTTTTCCATGTTGCCGTTTCGACAATTATATAAATCAGCAGAACATGAACGAACTATTACTGGTTATGACATACGAGAATTTGGGAACCATACACCATAGACATGTTAGGACTTTAAATGAATCCAGTTTTTTTAGACAACGTTTGATTATTTTAGCAATTCCCTATCAATTGCAATGACTTCACCAGAGGCCAAGAAATATTATCGTAGTTGGTGTAATAACCCGCATATTTTAATTTTATGATCCAAAAGTCCGCAAATAACTAAATAAGGAACTTCCGCAAACGAATTGTATAGTTCGATTTCAGAAGTTCCTTAAACGCCAATGGCAGATTGCAGTTTAAACTTTTTTCAATGGAACATTTGGNTTTGGGAACCATACACCATAGACATGTTAGGACTTTAAATGAATCCAGTTTTTTTAGACAACGTTTGATTATTTTAGCAATTCCCTATCAATTGCAATGGCTTCACCAGAGGCCAAGAAATATTATCGTAGTTGGTGTAATAACCCGCATATTTTAATTTTATGATCCAAAAATCCGCAAATAACTAAATAAGGAACTTCCGCAAACGAATTGTATAGTTCGATTTCAGAAGTTCCTTAAACGCCAATGGCAGATTGCAGTTTAAACTTTTTTCAATGGAACATTTGGCTTGTTACGCGTATTCAAAAGGTTTATATTCAATCTCTCTTCATGTATACATAAAACTGCTATTTTAATGAAGGTCATGTAATGAAAAACTGCGAGGAACCTATTTCCATGAGACAATGAAACAAAACCAACACTTTAGAAATATTTGTACAGTTTTTCATTCATAACATTACCAGCTACAGCTATTGCATTATAAATTGACATTTTGACCCACAAAATTAAAATTAATAATTACTGTGAAATATCTTCACTATCTCGACGACAAATTCGTAACGAGCGAAAATCGCGGATGTTGCCAGTATTTCTGGTATATGCGATAAGTGGGGACACTAGAATATAGGTTATATCCATAAGTTAAGTTCCCCGTATGACATCAGATTCCGTTGAATCAATATCTACCAAGTTTGCCGTATTAGAATCTGACACTGGGGAAAATTCAGTTTGACAGTAATTTCCAAGTGAGGACATCAACTCCGTTTTCGCCTAATCCATGTCATTTGCAAATAAAAATATAGGTACTGTATGTCTCGATTCGACTATAAATTGTAAAAAAGACAGGAAGAGAGTCAAAATTTTTATAACATGATAGGTACAGATGGTATCAGACAAAATAGGTTTCCGCATTTTTGGTCGTGTAATAATTTCTCCCGTAACCTTTTAAACAATCCATTGCTTTCATACCCGGAAAATACCGAGAATAGCTTAAGAAATGAGTACCAAAATTGTTTTTGGAAAAAGACTTATCGGAATACAGAAGAAAATACAATTGATCCAAACTCATTATATATGAATGGCTTTCTAAATTCAAAGGTTAAACAAATCAAAAGTAAAGTTTTGCGAACAAAAAAACAACCATTTTAATTTTACCAGTGCAAAACAACAGACGAAGAAGTAAAGCTGCTAAACTAGGTTAAAAAAATATAATCAAATCATGTTGAATGGACGAATCCGGAAATTGGTTATTCTTGAATGCCAATGTGCTCAAGCGTTAGGTACAATTCCATACGTTTTCTCCTATTCAAAGGGAACATTTCAAGTGAAAACGAAGTCCTTCAATAAGTTGAAAGTTTCCTACTACCTGGGTCTTTTTTGGATGGTACTTTTGAGTGGAAAAGTAGTGAACTTTTATTTAAAACACGAGCCGCTACATTATCACTTAAATTTAACCTACCTTGTGGGCGGATTAATTGTTCTAGGCGCAGTGAGCACAATTATATGGCTCACTAATGATGTGTGCGTGTATATGAATAGAGTTCTCAAGTTTCACGATAAATTTGGAAGTAAGAAGACTCCCAAGGGAACGTCTCCCAGTGAATCACTGCAAATAAGTCATAGATTTCCTGGAAAATTTCTGATTGGCTTGTTTTGGATAAAAAAATTACCATTAATGTTTTTTTGGACCATAAACAAAAAAACGAAAAGTGCCTGCATAATTCTGCATAAAAAACTGATTCAGAAAAATTGTTTTATTTGCATGTACACGTAGACACTCGGGGATGTTCCCTTATCAAATTCTTAAGTTTTCTCTTAATTCAGATTACTTTAAAAATTAAACATGAAATACTTTTAGGAACATACATCCCGGACTTCAAGAATGTTGCGAAAATGAACACGAAATTTCATTTCCTGGACTGGATTATAGTTATTCACATAGTATCGTTTGTAATTATGCAAATTTTGTTTTGTATTTTCACAGCTTTATTTCCACGAGAAGTGATTTTTATTGGGTCTATAATTCCCGAGAAATATTTCTACCTTCCTCTGAGGATCATTTTTACACTATACCACAGCTACATTGCAATCCTTGGATCAATGAGTCTTGCCGTTATTTCCCATATTACTTTTATTGACGTTTTCAACACATTCCTTATCCTCTCAAATGAATTACACCTTGGAAGCTCACATTACGAAACCGAGAATTCCCTTCGAAGACCAGAAAATCTTCGAATAGTTTACAGGTCATTTCAGATTTTAAACTCTCAGTGCATGGGTATCTTGGGATATTTACTAATTTTTATGAATGTCGCCTTCATGGCTCTCCCCATAAATTGTAATTTTCTTTTGATTCGGTTTGGAAATGTGATGCCGTTATTTGTAAAACTGCCGTTGGTGGTTATTTCTCCTCTTGTTTTGTTTGGCTGGTGTCTCGTGTGCATTGCTGGCAAATTCCTGTACATTAAAGGGACAGCTGTGTTAGGAAGTTGGGGCAGATATAATTGGGGTTCATCGAGACAAAACAAATTGATGAGGAAATTTGTGCAGAGCTGTCGACCAATTTTAATTGCTCGAGGTAATCAGTTTGTTGTTAGGAGGATTACATTTCTAAAGTATATGAAGGGCATTACAAGGGGTACTTTTAGGCTGCTTTTAGCTTCCAAAAGAAAATAAATTTCTGGAAAATTGAAAACCGTGAAAATTAGAAGCGCCAATTATTTTAATGCCAGTACGTCACTGTTCTCATTCTTTAATCGCATCCGTCAACAATATTAAAGTTTTATAAAGAAAATGTAAAATGTCGAAATATCATCAAAATTGCTTGTAAGGCGCCAAGAGGGGGGAATCAATAAAAAAATGAAAACAACATAATCCATTTATTTTGGGTATGACACGCTTATTTAGTTCCTTTGGAAGCATGAATTTCGTATGAGCTAATAATACTGACATGATAACATCATACTTCGGGGGTTTTTTTTTTCAAAGGAACAAAGACGGTATTTTAGAATTTCGACTAAATTTTTAACTTATACTTTGAAATGACATGTTCAAATAGATAAAAAACAAAAGAAAATAGTTGTATAGATTTCCCCAGCTTACAAGGAAAATTATAATATTAATTTTTGTTATAAAAATATTTTTATTTGGCAAGTAACAAAAACTAAAACAGTTCGATGTTTTCGCTTGACGTAAAACAATTTTATTGATCACGATAGTGTTTTTGTGGTATTAAGTTGAAATTTATTTTTAAAAAATGGTAAATACCTACTAAAGTGGAAATAGCTCAAGCGTTTCATCCATGTTGGCATTTTCCGGTTCTATCTATTATGCTGAATATCAATATACCATTGGTTTTGGATTTTAAAATTTTGCAATACTCTGAACTTAAGTAAGTCTTTATTTTATTGGTACCTTAATGCTACAGCCGCAGCCGAGACAAAAGGTTCCCCGGATTCAACCACTAGAAGCTATGTTTCTACTACAATCTATAGTCGCGAAGTATATATCCAGCTCACGGTTAGGTTGTTATTAGTCATATTTATAATTTTTCGGGGATTTTCGACCCAAATATTTTAAAAAATAGGTTAATAGGTAACGTTTTGAAGTTTGTTAGAATATCAGTATTTTGTCGGAAAGAGAGTAAAAAATTTGGGACCGTTCCCCTTTAACGTTATATCGACATTGAATTAGTAGACAAACCTTCTCCACATTGTGATGAAACGCACATTCCAGTAAAGCATAATCCATTCAAAGTCGATCTTAATCCTAATCCATCCATAATTTTTTATATAAAACATTAAAAGTTGGAAGAATAATGAAACGTCTCCTGTGTGAGATATGAAACAAACGCAGATTCGTAATCCGAGAGTGTAAGGATCCTTTTCAGATAGTATGTGGTTAGCTTGCAGTATTTGGCACATGGAAGAGGGCTCCTCAGCCAGATCCTTCCATGGTTTAAATATTTTAAAACGCCCATCACTTAACCCCGTGTTTCGCAAATTCAATTTAATAGGGAACCCCCCGAAGTGCCCCCCCATCGCATATTCCACACATGGTGTCGAGATCAGCATTTTTTCTGGTTACGATTCCGTTTTCAAATCACTGCAAAACTATTTGGGTAATTTATAATTTTAATTTTCATGTTAAAAATTGCCTACCCACATGCATTGTAATGTGCGGCTAGGACTGATTATTAACACCAAGTTGCAAAATCAGAATCGTCAAGTATGTATTATTCTCGGAAGGCTGGGACATCAGACCTTCTTTCATCAGTCTGACGTCTTTAACAATAAAGGATGATTTGGAAATTGCGTAAGGATGTTTACTCTTGTCGATACGATATAAAACACCGGTATAAAAATTAAAATTAAAAATCACCCAGACATTTTTGCAGTGATTTGAAACAGAATCCCGAACCAGAAAAAATGCTGATCTCGACAGTATGTGCGGTATATGCGATTAGGGGGCGGCACTTCGGGTGGTTACCTTGTGAGCACGAACCAAATAGAACACTTTTAGGCAAATGAACAAAATAATTCTACAGCTGCCCCTGTTTCAAGACAACATTTTAACCAGCAATTAGGACTGGAATGTTCCAATAGGTGTTGTTGCGTCTCTTGAAGTATCTTAAGTGCGTTTTCAACTATTATTTCAAATACTACGTTGTGATGTTGTAGTTGGCACGTTCCAAGTTTTAAAATTTTATGGCTGATATAAGTTCATTATGAATTTACAAGTTGCTTCGGCACGCGCATCAAAACCAATATCCCATGTTTCCCTGATGTAATATGGATGCAGTAATTAAAGCCTCATTTTCCGTAAACATTTGCAGCATTTATGCATACACAATTCTATTCTGTCAAGTTTCCTGATAATTGTGGCTTTTGTTCACAACAAAATACTTCCAGAATAATTATGCAATAATACTATAGGTACGCTCGTAGGTAACTAAATTGTCACCGCGTATTTATCTTCGCTTCTCTGACAAGAATGCGTGCACAAATTAGGTGTTTCTTTTTCTGCAAAATAGTCCAGGATCACGATCAAAATACTGAATGATTAACCACCTCACTAATGCCTATTTTTCATGTCATATTTCACGTTCCACTCTTTGACCCTGATGGATGAGATAATATATAAAGGTTTTGTAAACAAAAACCCAAAACTCTTGAAGGGGACGACGACCGAATAACAGTTTTTATCAAAATGTTTTCCCAACAATTCTGGCCACAATTTTCTAAATTGTCATTTTCGACATGGAAACCAGTGCAAATCCATGATTGACACTGGATTTCGACGCCACATTGGGCGCTCGATATCTTTGAAAGGGCAAATAATACCCTTCTAGAAATTAGCTAATCGGATAGAGTGTACGTCAGTTCAGAAAAAACCAGGAGGGTATTATATTCCCTTCTAGAGTTATCAGGTGTGGCCAGGACCTCAATGTAACTGTGATACGTCTCTTTGCAAATTCATTCTAACTTCTGTTTTCCTTGACTAATAAACAAGCATGTTTCACATCTCTATTACGACAAAAAATGAAACCGAAAGTGCCAAAATACTATACGCAGGGTGTGATTGTGTAAAAACATTTCCCATGTTTTTTCCATGGAAAAATCATGTAAAAACATGGTAAAACTATTGGCCAAAACTTTTTCCATCATGGAAAAATGATGGATAAATTATTACCGCCTTAAAAATTCAAAATAATGGGACAAAATCACCTGGACTCATCGAAAACAATAATTTAATAGTACTTAGAATCATTATTTTAATTTTAGAGGCTGAATTCTAAATATTTAATAAGTTTTTCTTTAATTGAGTAAGCTACCATGCCATTTCAACTTCACACCAGGTTATGGTATGGTAAGGATAAATGCAGTAAAGGGAAGATGACAAACCTAGACATATAATTATTTTTCTAAATTGAAAAATTACAACCATTTTGATTAGAGTTGTTTTTGGACTGTGAGGAAGTGATCTATAGCTGGTTTCAATCCATTTAGTATAGATAAAAAGCATGTCGTCATCACGAATTGGTGCAATGGTAAAAGTAAATACAATATAGGGTAAACAAAATGGTTTGATCAATTGGTAAATCTACCAAAGCACGACACTAACTTAATTGCCACTTTTAATTTAGTGAGTTATTTGGTGATTTTGATGTATTCCCTTTATTTTTGTTGATTTTAAAGGCATGTTATTGCAAAAGAAGCCCCCTCCCGCCTAATTTTTGAATTAGAAAATAGTTTTTCCATTTTACATGGTTTTTCCATGTAGTTTTTACATTTTTCCATGTAAAAATGGAAAAAGAACCTTTTTCCATGTAAAAAGACATACCCTGACTATACGCCGTACAAATATCAGATGCATTCTGTATTATTTTACCCGCATTCCCATCGCAACTGGGAGAACGAAAGTGTCTTATGTGAATGGGTAATTGAAAACAAAACGGATCAGCCTTTTTCTGAAACAGATTTACAAGCGAAATTCGATTGAAACAGAATTTTTCTGTCAAAAAATGGTTTATCGATAGATGAACTCATTTAAACATATACCAACGCGGAGGTAAAGATGGGTTCAAATTCAAATGAGCATAACCGAGTATGTAAATCTATCTAAATTGGGTTTAACCCGTTTTTGCGCGGTATTTTACTCCATCCATGTTGGAATGAATTCAGTTTTTACAACAAAACCATAAACAACACAAATAAATAATTTATGTCTCACCAATTTTGTATTTTCTTACAGGTTCAGGAACATGGCCCGTCAAGGCAAATTAAGCCACAACAAAATGATTCAAATGCTTCGCCACATTCAATTGCTAAACTCACTTGGAAACTACGTGGGAAAGGATATGGTGACAATTAACGCTATCAGCTCAATAGTAAATGCAACATTCAGCTTGACCGTCTTCATAAAAATGCTATCAGCCCAAAACATTGCCTTCGCAATAGTTTTAGGCATAGTGGGCGTTGATTTTTCTTTATCCATTTTGGTATGCATGGGAGGCATGTCGTCCGTTTACATTGAGTCCAAAACAGCTTTTAAAACACTGAAACGACTCAGTTGTTCTAGAAAGAATGGTATGGAGAAACTAATCGAAAATAAATTTTTCAAGTCGTGTCCAATTATGAAAGTACTTTTCGGAGGAAATAACTTCGTTGATGAACTCACGCCTCTTAATGGATTTAATGAAGTTATTAATAATACGGTTAGTTTACTTCTGTTAGTGAAATAGAATAATTAGATAGCACTTAAAATGCTTGATTGTAATTAATGGAAATTTTGGACGTGAATAATTACAATTTCTCCTGGTTTAAGGGTATCGTCTAAAAATCTTCTTGTCAAAAATCCCCTTGTCAAAAATCCCCTTGTCAAAAATCCCCTTGTCAAAAATCCCCTTGTCAAAAATCCCCACTGGACAAAATCCCCTCCCAATAACCCCACCATATTTATGCAGATTTGAGACAAATCTATTAACTCATTTAGAGCGTGTAGTTAACCTAGTCTGTCCAGGGGGGCTTATTATGGAAGGGATTCTGCCCAAGCGGGATTATTGGGGAGGGGATTCTGTCCAGGGTGGGATTATTGTGGAAGGGATTTTGTCCAGGGTGGGATTATTGGTAGGGGATTTTGTCCAGGGGGATTTTTGACAACGGGATTATTGGGTAGAACCGGTTTAGGTGAACTGACATAGTAGATTACTTCGACTGCATTCTCAAATCTATTTAATAGTAGACGGGAAACAAATTTTATTTCATATATCAAGAACAAACGTCAAATTCATGTGTACAAATTTTGAAAAATCAAATTGAATGTAGTTGGAACGAAAACTATCGCAATTTTTAATTCAGTTTCTTACTCCTGAGCTTGGATTAAAATGATTGTGAATGTAATGATGGTGGTGATGAGCTAAAAGTAAGAACAACAGAAAAAGTGTTTTAGCTAATTAAAAATAATTAATTAATGTGCTAGATTTACCCCTCCAATTAGCGAGTAATCCATCATAATCGATCCAACGCAGTTTACGCCCAACTCATTTCCATTACTCATGTCAGCCAACATTGCAGCGTATTCGGAGTCCGATTGTTCCCAGCATTGAGGAAAGAGTTTTCTTTTCTTTGTGATGAGTACGAATTTAATTTTTCCTGTCTAATTGTAAACATAAATAAATAAAGCATAGAAACCTGCCGCTTAGTGAGCCAAAAAGAGTCATTTCTGTAATATAATTAAACTATTCGAATTTTTAAAATGCTTACCTGAGCACATGCATCAGCAGACAACACGTATGTTGCGGAAACAGCAAGACCCCAACTAAGAAAGAAGCCCAAATCATATCCCTCAAGTCCTCGAGAGAGATACGAAGGAAAGTAAATTATGACTGTTAAGAGATCAGTCATAAAATGAAATTTCATGAAATCATTTAAACTATCCACAAATTTTTTTTAGAGCCAAATACTCTCCATAAACGTCTTCCTTTTCTGAACAAGTTTCCAAAAACTCCTTAAATTCTCGCAAATTCTTCCCGAGAAAGTTGGCAAACAGAATGTTGTACGTTTGAACAAGGCAAAATTGAAGTAAATTGTGGATTTCAACAATGTAGAAAAGCAACCCGAGTAATACATTTATCAGTGAAGATTCTTCATTTTTCTGTGGGAAGTTTGTCCCAATTGAAATCCCAAGCGATTGGAGTCGGTGAGAAATGATCGTCATCCAAAATTTGTAAGATTCATTCATTCCCTCAATTAGTCCCGCAGAAAATATTTTTGCTTTCATGAAGCTAATAGTAACTAGAATGAACGAACTAATTATGCTCATTGCGATGAAATATGCGCGGAAAATATCTGCTTTTCTCGCTGGGACGCATCGCTTCTCGAACGATTTCAAAAATCGACAAAATTCTTTTCTTTGAAACACAAATCCTTTAATCATGAATAGCTTTGCAATGACTGTCGTAATCGACATGAGATGTGCAAACGTTTCTAGCAAATCCTTTTTACGAGATGAGAGTGTGAAGTTATTTGCATACATTGCAATGTAAACTAAACCACCCAAAATGTATAGGATTGTGCATAAAACCTGAAATATTTAAATAAATATTTTTAGCCAAATTTTACTCCCTGAAAAATTTTACGTTGAACTCACTTTTTGACGGAAGTTTTCCACAAGTTGAAATATTTTCCGTTCGTAGTCCCCGGAAAATGTGTATGCAACGCACAGTATATAGTACGACACGTCGAAAAAGGCCTTGATGTTGTGAACGCCTTTGATTTCGAAATTTTGCCGGGGAATTTCTTGCTTTTCCAGGGATTTCATTTTTACTTTCTGAAAAATATCTGAAGTGTATGGTATCTTATTCATCACAGAATCAGGAACGACCGGCTACCTAGCATTTATTCATTACCAGTTATACACGGAACTGGAGAACTTTACGTAGGACTTGGCATAGTGAATGTTTGCCGACTAATTTCGATTAATTAGCTTTGCTGAACATGATGGACATTAAAGCTGCTTGGCTAATTTTTGTTGCTTAGCTTGATGCCTAAATAAGGAACCCCCCGAAGTGCCCCCCTTAATCGCATATACCAGTCATACTGTCGAGATCAGCAATTTTTTCTGATCAAGAATACGTTTAGTGTTTTCTGCGGAAGCATCATAGTTATTTTTAATTTTAATTTTTTATGCGAAAATCGTCAATATTTTGATGCGCATCAACATCCTCACAGGAATTGCACATCATAACCCTATTTCCGTAATTCATCAGGTGGATGGAAGTTCCATCTGCCATTTCAAAAAATACCCTAGACCAACGAATTCGATCAAAGCCGCGGATCTGCTTGTATGGCAATATGGTCCAATGTATTGTAGGTATACAATTTCTTACATAAAAATTAAAATTAAAAATAACTATGATGCTTCCGCAGATAAAACTAAGCGTATTCTTGATCAGAAAAAAATGCTGATCTCGACAGTATGACAGGTATATGCGATTAAGGGGGGGCACTTCGGGGGGTTCCTATTAAGTAAGCACTAGCATATCTGACACAATTGAATATTTTGAGTAGGTCAATGATTTAGTATTAAATTTATTTCTCATTACTCCAGTCCTGCAAAACGAATTATGTTAAGTAGTCGTTGGAATTGTTTCACATGATAGATCGTTTTGCTGAAAAGGGATGTTACAGCAAATAGGTGCTAAGATTGCGCGCTTTTTCTATTATTGTTATTACTTTTTGGGGTGTTTGCAATATTTCAATCTTTGTAATTATCAATTCTAAACTTTCAGTCAGAATTATGCATTGGCATCAATTTATTACATTTTTCTCAAACTGAACTTAATTGTATATCTTTTTATTACCTTCTTCTTAGGTATTCACCTTCTTATAAACTAATGTGAAGCTTTAACAGAGCACAACAAACATGAAAAGCTTTCTTTTTGCTAATTAAACTAGATTCTAATCAAAAGCATAATTATAAAAACCAATTACTTTTAAAGCTTTGTTTGTAGTATTTTGTTTCACACCCTACTAGAAGAGCCCTCCTTTCACCTTGAAGAGCATTGAAGCCATACTCCATCGAGTAGGCGAAGCTCCCCTTGAAAAAGGAACGGATGGATTTTGACACCATCCGTACGACAAAAGTGCAACTACCCTGCCAGCAATACTCAGCTGATAGTTCATAAACACATGCTATGCTGATTCGCTAAAATGCTGGACAGGGTTGCAAGTTTTATGAGGAACTTTTTATTTGCCAGATGAGCAACGTGCGTTATGACCTGGGGGTGCGCAGAAAAATCCACAAAAAATCCATCCGTTCCTGCTCCCTATACTTTAGCATAGCGAGCTGCGCCTACTCGATAGAGTCTGATTGAAGCATGAATTGAACATATATGACTGATTTAGAAAACCTGCATAAAGTTCCAGAACATAAATATGCAACATCTAAACCCCGGCTTTCGTTGTGTAAAACATTCGACCAAGAGTTTGAAACAGAAAAGGCTATCAAATTTAAAAAAAAAATATGTCACATGAATGTTTGTTTCATAAATGAAATCTTTTTGGGGGATAATACAACATTTTCTAAAACTAACTATAAGCATCTTTCATATTGATACATCAGCATCAGTCCTCAATAATAACTGATAAGAGTCCTAAATAAAGAAAATGACGTCAATGACCCAAATAAGTAACCTTGCTGGAAGTACAGTCCAACAAAATATGCATCAGCAACCATATAAAAAATAAAGCTGTGAAACAGCGATAAGGGCGTTAAAGGGTTAACTGCGAGATACCTGCATTCAGAGTTCATAGGCTGTCGAAGGAAACAGCGCCTTCTAATTGAAACCACGAATTCTGCGAATGAAAGGCATTGCAACATGTTTGCATGAAAAGAGCTTGAAGGGACCTGTCTAATGAGATGTTACACGCCGTGTTCCATGAAAAAGATTTCACCGCCCGCGGCCGTTGACGGCTAACAAGTTTCAAAAAATTAACATAACAGTTTTACTCACAAGGGAACATTTCCGAGTGTACCCCCTCAATCGCATATGAGGGATATGCCACCTGGACCAGTCGTTTACACTGATCTCGAATCTGTTTACGGTTTGCCGTTAAAATTAAAGAGAAGTGTTTTATTTAAGTTTCTTTTTTGTTTTATTATACATTGCAATACAACGTCCGTGAGTCATTATCACACCATGACCGAAATCGATCTACGTTAGATTAATCGTCGTGGCATGCACATTTTTATCGACCTTCTCTATAGTCTACGGATTATACTTATTTTCGAAAAGCTAATGATTTTCAATAGTGATGTCAATCTTTGTCTAAAGTGACGCAAATTTAGGTCAAAAAATTAATATTAAAAACAACTCCTTGATTTTAACGGCAAACCGTAAACAGATTCGAGATCAGCGTAAAAGACTGGTCCAGATGGCATATCCCTTATATGCGATTGAGGGGGTACACTCGGAAATGTTCCCTTCTCAGCATTTCAAGAGCTTTCGATTGAGCTATTACAAGCCATATGCTACAATAAAAAATCAACGGCTTCTTAATATCAGCGGAGTATTTCGTTGAGATAATCGAGATAGATTGAAGTGTGCTCTGGGAAGTGTTCTGATACCCTCTCAAAAGTATCCGGATAAATCAAATAATCATCGCAACGAAGAATAAGAGCTTTGACATGACGAGCCCTTTTAAGTACTGTGAATAACACCCTGTATCTGTCCTCACAATATCTTCCATAGATACTTAGAATTAACCGCTGTACAAATTTTCCATACTTCTCCAGAAATTCGGTATATTTTCTGAAAAACAAGCGAATCAAATGCTCCGGACACTTGTGCTCGTCTATAAAAATCACTTAAATTAACGCCCCAGGTGAACTGCTTTCCTCGATGATGTGCATCACTCGCTGGTTGAATTGGTTGGGATGATAGAAGTGCGGAATGTTTGGACGCCGTATGCCAGCGTCTTTATAATGACCCGTAGTACCACAGGGGTAGTTGAGCATCATGCCTTGGGGAGCACAAGACCTTCGGATTTCTGGTATTGGATGCCATCCATTAAGAAAGTTGAGATGCCACGAGTCATCCACAAAATTATCCATGAATACTTTTTCTGTAACCATTTTCCACCATTTTGACACAGGTCGCGCTGACAGAAATTCATGTCCGTCAACGAGGAAATCATTTTTCTTCAGAACTTTTGATATCTGCAGTGGATCAGAAAAATTTAGTCAAATTTGCTTGAACATAGAATTCCTCTTCAGAAATGGTTTTAAAATATTCTCAAAAATGTTGAATCACCTCCGTTAAAAGTCGTTGCACTAGCATTTCCTGGAATGTTGTGCACGTGTAATAAAGCTGTTAAGCAGCGATAACGACGTAGCTGAAAGCTGAAAGGGTTAATAGCGCAGCGAAAGAGTTGTCCCCAGAATACTGCTTCAATGTCTGCCAAGTTCCATAGGCTGTCAAAGAAAATAGCTCCTTGCACTTGAAC
>JAHZMX010000420.1:0-11629 GCA_027743895.1 Seira musarum
GCTGCGGCTGCCCAAGCCAAGTTGGATGAATCTAGTAATAGTACGGAAAAACCGGATGATGACAAGAAGCTCGAAAACGGGGAAGTGGCTGACGTAACCAGTGATATCCCAGTTGAAGATGATGAGACCAAAGCTGACACTGATGCTCAGGTGGACGAAACAAAGGGAGAAACCGTCAATGAAGAAGATTCATCCAAAGCCGAGAATGAGGATCCTGCCAAAATAAAAGACGACGCTGAGAAGACATCTAAAGAAGTTGATGAAAGTAGCAAAATGGAAGTCGATGATTTAGAGAATAAGGACATTGTTAGCTCTGACAATGTAGAAGCAACGACGTCAGACGAGAACATTACTTCAACCAGAGATTCGGAGCTGGATAAGCAGGACAAGGAAGAACCAGAAAAGGAAAACAACGTTGTACCTGAAGAAGTTGAAAAGAAGGCTGAAGTTGTAGACGCTACAACTGAGCCAGTTGAAGGAGAACAAAACAAAGAAGTTGAAGGAACGGCCAGTGAAACTTCGAAAATGGACGAAGATGTCCCGAAAAATGAAGCTTCTGATGCAACTTGTGTCAGCATGGATATTGATCCTTCCGTAGTTGTTAAAACTGAACCAGACACTGTACCTGATGCTTGTCCAGCTAATGAAAACGGAGAACAACCTTCGCAGGCAACAAATAATGGAAAGTTAGAATTCCCAACCGTTTCTGATCTCAATAATCGTCTGCGGAAATTAATCACATCCTTCCAACGAAATTTCAAAAAGGAGGAAATCAAGAATGCTCAGAAAGCCAAGAGACTTGAAAGGAAGGAAAAAATTGAGCAAATCGTGCGTGAAAGGGAAATGCAAAAGTTGGAGATGCTCCAAAGGCGTTGGTCCAAGAAAGAGGAGAACGATTTCTGCAAAACGCTTTCTACCTTTGGTGTGCAAAAAGGAGAGAACGGGAAATATGATTGGACCAAGTTCCGTGCTATTTCAAGGTTAGATAAGAAGTTTGATGACACTCTTAGCGAGTATTTCCGTGCTTTCTATGCGACGCTAAAGAGAGTTTGCGGAAAGAAATTGTCGGAGCAAGAGGAGTTTGATTTAATCCAAGTCCCAGTCGACCCTTTGCCAGAAGAGAGAGCAAAACGAACCTTGGAAAGGATCGACCTGCTTTCAAAAATCAGAGAGGAAATTCTTCAAAATGAAAAACTGGATGAGAGATTGAAATTATGCCAACCATCTTTGGACATGCCTGAATGGTGGATACCTGGAAAGCATGATAAAGATCTTTTGTATGGTGCAGCCAGACATGGTCTTGGAAGAACTGACTTGTTTTACCTTAACGACCCTGAACTTTCCTTTAGAGAAATTCTTCGTCGTCATATTGCTGGCGAACCTTTACTGGATCCAGCAGAAAAGCTGGCGTATAAGATGGCATCTGAAACAAAACCCAAAGTTGAAACCGAACCACCTCCACTTAAAAAGGTAAAACCAGACATGTATGATATTGAAATTCAGGATATCAAAAAGGAAAGAGAGGAGGCGAGGAAACTCAAAGAAGCCGAACTCGAAAAAGAGGCTTCAAAAGAAGAAGAGGACTCGCTAAAAACTGCTTCCGAGAAAGATAAGGAAGTGGGAGATTCCGAAAGTAAAGAATCTTCCGACATCACCAAGGAAGACCCTATTAATCTGGAAAAATCAAAATCGAAGGAAAACTTGGTCGTCAATGATGAAAAATCAGAAGACAAAGGGAACAATGAAGTAGAGGCGATGCAACCCGATGGCGCTGTTAATCTAGCCGCTGTGAAAATTAAGCAAGAGCCATTAGACCCAGAGGAGGACAAGGAAAAATTGAAAGAGAATGTCACAGAAAAACCTGAAGGTAAAGAGGCAGAAAAGGCTGAAGAAGAAGGCAAAAAGTCACCTATACCTGTAAAAGAAGAAAAATCGGAAGAGCGAGAAATTTTAAAAGAAAAATTAGAAGAACCATTAAAGATTCCGGATAAAATGGAAGACAATGCTAAACATGTCGAGGAGGAATTGTTGGAAAAAGAAAAGTTGAGAGAGAAAGATGAATCCATCATTTCGGAAAAACAGAAGATGCTAGAGGAAGAAGAAGAGGATCCTAGAAAGCAAATGAAAGAGGTCGAGGTGGAAATAAAAGATGAGCTTAGAATCACCATTAAACTTCCAGCAGAAAAGATGAATAAAGTGGAAGTACAAGTTAAGGGGTCACAGCAAAAATTTTCAATGGCTGATACCCTGCCTCCGCCACCACCTCCACCGGTTGTAGCTGCTACATCAGGTCCACCTCCTGTTCCTCCTTTGATTCCTGTCAATTCGGAGGAGTTTTTGGCGTCCATCAAGCCAAAACCTAATATGGATACAATGAAGTCATTTGCTGAATCCATGGCACAAGCAAGTGCCTCTAATATGGGTACTGGTAATGATAGTGGTAATATTGAGGCATTAGGGAGTCTTCTCAACCAAATGAACCCTATCAGATGGCCAAGAGATCGTGCCATTCAAATAAGGCTGGAGCATATCGTGCATGCAGTGGAAAAGAATGAATGGCCAGTGTCCAGATTTTTTAGCTCTGCTGGTGTCACGGATATCTTTGATTTCAACAACCAGAGCCTTACTGACGGTCCTAGCGGTTCTTTGAGAGACACTCAAACTCCCATCTCCGAATGTTCTGATTTGCCTGATTCTGAGGGTCTAAATTTGCCAACTTCAACTGCGAGCAGTCTTCCACCACCGCCTCCTCCAGTTTCAATTCCACCACCACCGGTTGTAAATGTTCCAGCTCCACCGCCGGTCACCTCGACAGGAGGTCGGCGTGGGAGAAGAAGACGCATTGCTATTGATGTTGAAACTGAAAGAGCGAAATTGCAAGCCCTTCTTAACAACAACGTTCATAATGCAAAATCTATGCCACAGCAAGTTCATCAACCACCTCCCCCTCCAGTGGTTACCAGTACAAGTGGTAGCAGCTCACGCAGTGCCTTAAGCCAGGCGCTTAGAAAGGACAGAGGCATGCCCAATGTTCCAACCAGCTTGAGCAGTGTTTTATCTGGTTTAACAAATGAACTGGACTTGCAACAAGCAGGAGAACCACCAGAAAAACGGCAAAAATCATCAAAGTATTTGGAGAGAAATAAATTCCAACCGCCTCCTCCAGCTCATGCTCATCAACATCTTCCACCTCCACCTTCTTTGTTGAGAGCAGCTACGCAACATTCGAGAAGATCAAATTCTCCTTCACGCAGAGAATTAGAGGCTCGTCGGGAGTTGGAGCGCGCACACAGGCAGTCTCCAAACTACCCTCCACATTCACAGTCATCTTCGCTGGATCTTAGTGTGAAAACATCGACGGGTAACACATCCGTTGCTGCGGCAGCGATGTCAGCTCTCTCATCTCTGAGCAGCGTTACAGTTACTCCTGTGACTCTTACGTCACCTGCTTTGAACAATGTAACGGTCACTCCAGTATCGTTATCATCTTCATCTCCGGGCCATGGTAGGAAAGGTAGAGAGTCCAGTCCTGCTCATAGTCACCTCAGTATTAGTTCAGCTCCAATGGATTTATCTGGTCCATCAAGGTCTAGTAGTAGCAGCAAGGATCAAGCAGCCCGTGCTCGTGCAGAACTTCAAAAACTATCTAGTCCTGAACGAGAGTTTGATCTTTCATTTGGAGGCAAAAATAAACCATCAAAATTGGAAAACATGTTGGATAAGTTGAGAAAACGAAAGCTTGGTGAATCCAATGATCCAAATGAGCAGGAACAATCCCAACCGCTAGCCCTGGGTAAAAATCAAAAGCGAAAGAAGTTGGACGAAATTGTATTGGGTCTTTCTGCTGCTAAAGGTCAGAGCTCAATATTTTCTCCGCCTGGATCTTCGTCCAAGGAACAAGCACAGCAACGTCACCAAAATGTTCCTCAAAATCTAAGATCGCCCAGGGACCAGCAAAGAGAACAACGAGACAGGGAACGAGAGAGCAGAGACCACCTCCTCAATCTTGCTGCTTCCTTCGCTTCTCCAAGCGGTTCGCAAAAACGACCAGGTTCTGGTGGGAGTGCTGCTAGCAATGCGACTTCGGCATTGGCAAGTCTGTTTGCAAATCCACCTTCCGGATCACCTCACTCGTCAAAAGATCCACATCAGAACATGCAAAATCTCCTAAACAATCCTTTGCTTAGTGCAACTCTTTCACTGTTCAAGAATGCTGGGGACTTAAAGGAACTCACAAAGTTAGCGCAGGCTAGTGCAAGTCTTGCGGCAGCGTCTGCTGGTCCCCAAGGCTCAGGTGCAGGAAAGAAGGATCAAGGATCCTCTAGAACTCCATCATCTCAACGCCAAAGCTCATCTGCCTCCCATAATCTTCCAGAGATACCTAAATATGACCTCAGCAAGTTGGCGGAAATGGCAGTCCCCAAGTTTGACTTGTTCTCACAGGATGCAAAGGTCAACAAATGGCTAGCTGAGCATGCCAATCTAACCCCTGAGAGACCTCCAAGCCCCGACTTCTTAGATGGAAGGCGAAGGCGTCGACCACGAATTGACCCGTTATTGGCAGATTGGAATAAATTAAACGGAGAAGAAAACGTAACTGTGGTTCACAGAGAAAGTGGAAAAAGGGTAAGTCATACCTACCTAACTACAAAATATATATTAAAGTTTTGGCAGTCTATATTCTTTGCATAAAATAATATTTTTAAAAATGTTCATTTATTTTTGAAAATTTTAGATCACCGGTCCTAAAGCACCCCAGCTGAAACATCTTGGTCAATGGCTGCTTGAAAACCCACAATACGACGTAGATCCAAAATGGGCTGAATTAGTAAAAGAGAAAGGCAATCTACCAACAGATTTGCAAAGAAGACTTTCTGGAGAAAAGAAAAAGGGTCCTGGGAGACCACCACTTTTGACCAGTCCACCTACAACTAATGTCTCTAGTAGTGGTACAACTGTGCCAACTTCCAGTTCCAGTGCCTTTTCAAATCTTGGAGCATTCTCAAGTCTTCCAGGTGCGGCATCCAATACTTTAAATTTCTGTATATTTGTGTTTTATTGAACATACTAATCTCAATTACTGAATCTTGTTTTCTTTGTTTTTTTCCTGCAGGTCTTTCATCTCTCAATCCAAATCTTTTGGCAAATCTGCCACTGGGCTCTCTGGATCCAAAAAATCCTTTGTTCATGCCATTCGGCGGATTAGGGTCGACTCAAGTCTTCCAGGTGCGGCATCCAATACTTTAAATTTCTGTATATTTGTGTTTTATTGAACATGTTAATCTCAATTACTGAATCTTGTTTTCTTTGTTTTTTTTTCCTGCAGGTCTTTCATCTCTCAACCCAAATCTTTTGGCAAATCTGCCACTGGGCTCTCTGGATCCAAAAAATCCTTTGTTCATGCCATTCGGCGGATTAGGGTCGTTAGGCAATTTGGGTTCTTTGAGCAATCTCAGTTCTTTGGGTAATTTGAGCAACCTGGGTTTGACGAATCCACTCCTCGGATTCGGCTTGCCAGGTTTTGGGTTGGGATCAGATATACCAGGAATGCCCGGTTCAAACACTGAAAAGGGCAATGCAGGGAAATCAGCATCTGAAAGAAATTCTGGTAAGGATACTTCTTCCTCTAATCAACCAAGTTCCCACGCACCCACTCCCACATCATCATCATCGTCTGCTGCCAAGAAACAACAACATGATGACAAGAACAAGAGCAAATCCTCCGCAGCGGCAGCCGCTGCAGCTGCATCTCAAAATATGTTGTCCAATGCCTTGCCTTTCCTATTCCCGAACCCAGGTCTCATGTACAATCCTCTTGGTCTTGGGACTCTACCGTTCGGATCAGGAATGGGGAATCCAGCCTTTGGTAACTTGGGCTCTGGTTCTTTAGTTAACGGTCTATCTGGTTCCGGCAGTAAAAAGAGTTCGCAGCAAGGAAAATCCGAAAATAACCAGTCTTCCGCATCCGCTGCTGCAGCAGCTTCTTTGGCAAACTTGTCAGGGTTAAATATGGCAAACTTTTCAAAGAAAGATTTGATGGAAAGTCTCGTTGCAGCTCAAAAACCAAAATCTCAGTCGTCACAACAGTCACAAGCTTCCAAACCTCCTCCCTCTCTCTTAGGTCTTCCCCTTGCACAACAATTCGCTCAACAACAAGAAGATTCTGATGATGAAAGTTTGAAGAGTTTAATGGGTAATCATGCAGATGATTTACCTGATGATGATTCACCAGGTGAAAACGCTGAAAGGGTTATCCTTAAAGGTGAGGAGACTTTCGAATAATTTGCGTAGGTAGTAAAGTTGAAGTTGGGGGAGAGAAATAAATTTACGTATCATTTTTTTATATTTTCGTTTATAGAGAGCAGTGAATTAGAAAAAGAAATGGCCCAACAGAAAATGGAAACCCGACGGGAAAAACGAGAAAGAATGAGAGAAAGAGATTTACATGGTGGGGGAGGAGGTGACACCCATAAGGGACTAACCGCAGCCGAGCGTCAACTCCTCATGGTAAAAAAGAAGGAGCGTTTGGCAAAGGAAGATCCAGTAATGCCCGTCCGAGAATCAGGGCGGACAACTAGAAGCTCTGCACGGTCAAGTCGCTTAGAAGAAGCTGTTAGCAAAATGCGAGAACGAGATCTTGACGATTCTAAGTGAAGCACCGTTCTTTTTGAGCTACTCAATCAGAAAATCCCTACTTGACTACCTGAACAAAATGCATCAGAAAAGTCGTATTATTTGAAAAATTAGAAATTAGATTGTGTGACTTTCAAATTTTAAATGCCAATTTTCACTGCATCGCATTTTTGAAATTAGTAATTTCAAACGAGCCGGGAAAGTAATTTTTCAGGATTAGGTACATTTAACGATAAAAATTAATAAGAGATTTGATTTCTTTTAACACAAAATTATAAATCGGACGTGATATTTGACTCCTGCTATTAAGGAACAAAATATTTTAGTGTGTGGGTGACAAACACCCGAAAACGTTGACAAGAAAAAAAANTTCTAAGTGAAGCACCGTTCTTTTTGAGCTACTCAATCAGAAAATCCCTACTTGACTACCTGAACAAAATGCATCAGAAAAGTCGTATTATTTGAAAAATTAGAAATTAGATTGTGTGACTTTCAAATTTTAAATGCCAATTTTCACTGCATCGCATTTTTGAAATTAGTATTTTCAAACGAGCCGGGAAAGTAATTTTTCAGGATTAGGTACATTTAACGATAAAAATTAATAAGAGATTTGATTTCTTTAACACAAAATTATAAATCGGACGTGATATTTGACTCCTGCTATTAAGGAACAAAATATTTTAGTGTGTGGGTGACAAACACCCGAAAACGTTGACAAGAAAAAAAAACACATTTTAAGAACAGGATTTTAAGTATTTTGCCAATGTCTGCATAATCGTGTCCCATGATAAGATATTTTCACCAACTTTTGACAATGCCCCTTCGCTACTAATTCTTTACTGTTGTGTTCCACAAAATGCTAATCAAAAACCGAAAGCTGCTGTGTGAAATAGTTTGTGAGGGCACTCCCGTATTTTTAACTAAAAACTGTGTACTGTGCATTTCTTTCTGTAAATAAGGTTGTAAAAAGTACTAAATAGTTGCATGAGTAGATTTACAGTAAGTCAAATAATAATATTTCAAGATGGTTGTATATCGTCATTTGCACATGTTTCTGGAACATATATTTCATGGCAGATTGCACTTTTATAACTTATTGATCTTCACTGGCATAAATTTCGCGTAAAAGGTATCGAAATAAACTNCCATGATAAGATATTTTCACCAACTTTTGACAATGCCCCTTCGCTACTAATTCTTTACTGTTGTGTTCCACAAAATGCTAATCAAAAACCGAAAGCTGCTGTGTGAAATAGTTTGTGAGGGCACTCCCGTATTTTTAACTAAAAACTGTGTACTGTGCATTTCTTTCTGTAAATAAGGTTGTAAAAAGTACTAAATAGTTGCATGAGTAGATTTACAGTAAGTCAAATAATAATATTTCAAGATGGTTGTATATCGTCATTTGCACATGTTTCTGGAACATATATTTCATGGCAGATTGCACTTTTATAACTTATTGATCTTCACTGGCATAAATTTCGCGTAAAAGGTATCGAAATAAACTGGAATAAGTTTTTATATAAGTTAAGTTGAAGAGGCATGAAAAAATTCTGAGATAACGTGTAATGCATAATATTAGTATAATTAACTAAAGAAATTGCAATTTTATTATGTCAATGAAAGATACACAAAGATTGTATACACGTCGCTGATTTAGATACATATTTGAATCCCGATTTTTAATACTGAAATGGAAATCGTTTAGGATAGTGAGAAATCATTGTTGATAGATAAGTAATATTGTGTACATATTTATTATTATAATTAGGGATAGTGGTTATAATATTGATTATTATTACGGTTTTGTTATGAAAACTCGTACGTACATAAATATGAAACAAGGAGCCCTTACTAGAGTAATTAATATTCTTCTGTATATGTGTTTGTAATAAGTAACATAAAGAAAATGATAATAAAAAAGCGAAACTTAATGTTTGCAGACATCCGTACAGATCCGAAAAATGTAAATGTCCTCTTATTTTTTATACTTATCTTGAAGTTATGCCATCATCATAACGCATTTAATTTTCCATCAATCCATCGCACATAACCATCTCAATAATGCAAATGATAACCTACGATTAAAAAAGCTGTACAAATTATCATAATTATAAGCTGGGTGGAATTGAAGTCGGTTGACTGAATTACTCGAAAACGAAATTTTAAAATCATGCCTGCCTACATGTGCACAATCGATATTTTGCGTGCAATCTCATTTGTAATTACCGAGAGCAAACTTTTCAATTTGATTTCGTTGCATGATTATTGTATGTCGTTTTTAAACAAGTCGAATTAATAGGATGCAACGGTATTTAAAAAAATGTAGGTTTGCGAATTGTCTACAAACTACAATTTTCTCGAAGACTATTTACAACATAAGGCTCAAGCCGCAGGCGTTATAAAGCTTAAAACTTTAAAATCATTTTGTTTAATAAATTGTAAATTGAATTGATCGAAGCTGTGTAATAATTAGAGAGGGCTTGTATCTGTTTGCCCCTATACGAAGAAACGAAATAAAATGAACACAATGCAATGTTGTTTCTGCAGTCTAGCCCGTCTTGCTCCTTCATGTTCAATGCATGCAGTGCCAGTGTTTTTTCTTCTATCGCATGCTCATGTGCATGCACGTGCTTCGTTTTTGTTAAACACATTAATTAATTGTTGACTGATTTTAGTTGCTAACTTTTGGTTGATTATCATTTTTAACATTACAACGTTATTGCTGATTTATTTGATTTTCAATAGAATGGCTAACGAGAGTCGTAAAAGGAAGAATAGGTTTGAAAACTTCAAAACTTCTTTATTTCTTGTAACTATTGTGTACATTTTTATTCAAGGTTTAATTTTGAATTCTACATAATTATAGGCTTGGAAGGTGTGACATTTGTAAATTAAAAGATGCTATTTACACCTGTCCAAGGTGTGAAACAGTTTCCTGCGGTCTGGATTGTGTGAAACGACACAAGAAGGAACTAGATTGTGATGGAGTTCGAGTTCGGACAAAATACATCCCCAAAGATAAACTTGATGAACACAGTATTCTGTCAGGTAATAAATAAGCTTATTATAAGCATAGATACTCCGTTATTTACAGAATTACATATTATTTGAACCCCCCGATAAAATGTAGTCTGTTTTGCTTTTAGATTACAGACTTTTGGAAGATATTCGAAGGTGTGTGGAGGGCGCAGAAAGATACAGCACCGCACTGGAAACGTTTCATTATAGTGTACCAGATGCAGAACAAATAGATCCCCCATTTGATAAGCAATCTTTTACACGCGATTCAAAGACGGAGAAAGTTATTCAGGAGGATTCGACAAAAGTCGAGTCCAAATCGCCATCAAAGCAGCCTGACGAGAATTGTGGTAAAAAGAAAGCCCAAAGAAAAAGAAAGAACAATCGGAACAAAGGCAATCAAAAACATACAACTGCACCTCCATTGGCCAAGACTGAGATTTTAATCGCTAAATCAAAGCGACACAAGAAGGAACTAGATTGTGATGGAGTTCGAGTTCGGACAAAATACATCCCCAAAGATAAACTTGATGAACACAGTATTCTGTCAGGTAATAAATAAGTTTATTATAAGCAGAGATACTCCGTTATTTACAGAATTACGTATTATTTGAACCCCCCGAAAAAGTGTAGTCTGTTTTCCTGTTAGATTACAGACTTTTGGAAGATATCCGAAGGTGTGTGGAGGGCGCAGAAAGATACAGCACCGCATTGGAAACGTTTCATTATAGTGTACCAGATGCAGAAGAAATATATCCCCCGATTGATAAGCAATCTTTTACACGCAATTCAAACACGGATAAAGTTATTCAGGAGGATACGACAAAAGTCGAGTCCAAATCGGCATCAAAGCAACATGAAGAGAATTGTGGTAAAAAGAAAGCCCAAAGAAAAAGAAAGAACAATCGGAACAAAGGCAATCAAAAACATACAACTGCACCTCCATTGGCCAAGACTGAGATTTTAATCGCTAAATCAAAACGAATTAAACAAAAAATTCTTCAACATGGACAGAACAAGGATGTTTCAACGGGGAACCCGCTACCCAACATAGAATCTGACCGTACTGATCTTTCGAATCCAACTGAAACGACGTTGACAAACGAAGAAGTGTCCAATTCTAAAAATTCCGAAAGTAAAATTATTTATTCAAATCAAGAGAATTTTAATGCGTCATTACAACTGAAGAAATCGTTTCGGACAGAGTTGATCGGCCCCTCGGAAGATAAAAATGAAATTTCAGAAGAAAAAGCCGTTGAATCACAACCTCAAACTTGCATACAAAATAAATCTTGTAAAATTGAAGCAGAGTTAAAGAAAAATGCAATTTTCTCGAGGATTCGACGAAAAATTGTGAACAGTATCCGACAAGGCGGTAAAAGGAAGGAGATGGTAATTTAAACGACAGTCATAGATTTTATTTGCCGTTAACTTAGGTGTGATATTTGGTGGTGATTTTAATTCTTGCTTTTTTCAAATTTTTTTTTAAGTTATTTGAGGGACTCCAAAAGGCAGCTTTAACGAGGGGAGTTGTGCTAAATTCTCTCCCGGATCAGTTCAAGCGACACTGGGAAAATACGTCATTTTACTTTGCGAGGGAGAATTTAGTTTATTGGCATCTTAGATTAACTTTCCTTAATGCTGAGTGCTACACACTTTCCCTTTCAGAGTAAGTTCTTTATTATAATCCTTACGAAGACGAGCAACAAACACCGATAAAACAATTCAAATTTCAAAATTACTGCAGTGCTTGCTTTAACATAAACTTTGATCTTGCTTAGATGTTCTGAGGCATTAACGCTCGAGACTCTAATTCAGCGCTGTCTCAATCGATCTCGCAACTTTCATCGGAAACAAAAAATGTCTGACCCGTTGCAGACTTACAAGAAACTGGGAATTTCAAATATATCTGTCTTGTTGACAGCAGAAAGGCTCCGGAATAGCCAGAGAAAGTACGTATTCTTTACAAAAAAAA
>JAHZMX010000421.1:0-30399 GCA_027743895.1 Seira musarum
TCATAAAATATCACACTTTTGCAATAACATCCTTCAAACGGTCCCCTGTTTTGAAAAGCTGTGCTTTAAATCAATATTTTTTGTGAGTTAGGTTTGCAAAGAAGAAAAAGTTTCTCGTACCTTCGGACTGCATACCAAAGTTTTCTTACGTAAGATTAGTTTGATCCGATTCAAGCAAACAAGACAGAATCTTCTACTCTTTCTTTCATCCAATGATTTTTTCGTGGAATCAAAATACCAATACCAGTGGATTAAAATGAAATACTAATTATTTAACATTTTAAAAGAAGCTTATTCACCGATGGAGCGATGATTTAAAATAAGTACTTATTTTGCATTGAACATTGGTAAATATTCCAGTATTAAAAGTAAAAGCAAGTAAAATCGAAATGATAATAAAGCTGTTAAAACAGCGGTAACGACGTAGCTGAAAAAATGTTAGAGACGAGACGAGACGAGAGAGTTGACCAGAAGACTGTTTTAAGGTCTGCCAAATTTCATTATCTGTCAAAGAAAATAGAGCTCCTTGCGCGAAAACTCAGGAATTCTGCACATGAAAGTCATGACACCATCTTGCATGAAAACAGTTCTAAGAGACTAGTCGAATAAACTGTCACAAGCTGTGTTCAATGAAAAAGATTTAATTGCTAGCGGCCGTTGACGGTTAAGGAATTAAAAAAAATAAAACAGCAATTATACTTACTCAGCGTTTTAAGGGCCTTCTAATGAGCTATTACAAGCTGTATTATATATTCCATTTGAAAAAAATTTCAACGGTCTTTTTTCGTTGACCGTTAAAAAATTTCGGAATTCTAAAGATACAGTTTTTATAGCCTTTCAAATAAGCTATCGCAAGCCACATGTTCCACTTGAAAAAAATTCAACCGTTGGACCTGCCGTTAATAGTTGACTTATAATTCTGAAAAACAATAGGGTTCCTTTGAGGCCAATCAGTGAACTCTTTCGAAAGTTATCGCGCTCACGGACAGACAGACACAACAATCTCAATACTCGTTTAGCTTCGCTCAGCTACGTAATAACGCATGGCTTTGAAACCGCGAATGAGTTTCTGCGCTTGATAGGGACCGCGACGCGGGGGGATAGGAAATCCTACTTCGAAATTGAGATTTTAACATTATGGGATAGGCACATGTATTATAAGGTAATAGCATCGTCCCCCCGTGAAAATTTTACAAATCCCCCTCACAAAAATTTACGTGCCTGCGCCTGGCACTCGAACCATATTCGCGATGCGATGCAAGTTAGTACATTATTACAAGCAAAGGGAAAGGTTTCGTATTAATGAAATCATAAGATATTTTTGAGAGTGTGTTAGATTTATCCTGAAGAATTTAAACGAATCTCGATTATATAGAAGCCTATAAAAATATTTTTTCATTGCTGAATTAATAATACACACGTAAAATAAACCCAACTACGTATACAATATTCTATATTTTTTTCTATAAAATTTTTCACGGCAAATGCATTTTTTAAATTATCTGTGTGGCATGTGTGCAGATTTGTACAAAATTTAGCGCACATAAACAGCGAGTCTAAAAGTGATGATGATCAAGGAGAATTCATAAAACTTCGTTGTTGAAAATAGTATAATAATTATCTGAAATCATGAATGATAATGATTAGGATATTTCTCAGCTTTTTCCTCCAGTTACTATATAGTTGTTCAAACATTATTCGGTTGTTAAAAAAATCATTGCGAACTTACTGGGGCGAGTTGTGACAACTGAAAAACTCTTTTGATCCAGTAAGTGTAGCTGTGCAATATCAGGCATTCTGCTTGTCAAGGCATAGCGGTTTTAATATTTCACTATGTCTCATTCTTTGAGGGGGAACAGGATGAAAGAAAGGTAGTTTTTTAACAACTTTGCAAAATCGTGCACGCATGTAAATACGCACACAACTAGATGCCATCGCATCGCAGTGCCAGGCCGGAAAAATGCATACATTTCATATTTATTTATCTGTATGTCTATGCATATTATTATGGCAAATGGAAGAGGGGAGACTAAACTAAAAAAGCTTTGCAGCTGGATGGATGGATGGATGGATGGGTAGCTTTATTAATGCTGCTGCTGCATGCTGGTACAAAGATTTCCTCTTTTTTTGGATGGAGAAGGAGAGAGAGATGACAAAAAGCCAAAGGGTGAGGGAGAGAGTCGGAGCGGAGAGAGTGTGTCAGTCAGCATCATCATATCATCAGCGTGCCGTGTTGTTGTGCTATTGTTTCCCTTTCGGTGTGTTAAAATGCACTAAATCGTGAGTGTTCAAAGTCCTGTGAGGAGAGGAAGGGAAGAAGGAACAACACTCTTTTTTTCAAAACTCCCTATTACTTTTATTATCCGTCTCTTCTTCTCTCCTCCTTGTATTTTCTGTTTCTTGTCGATTTGTAAGCCTGTTGCCGTCTGATCTCTCTCCTTGTATCTTTATTACGTCTTCGACGAAGAAAGAAGTGCAGAAGAGTGGTTGTCCCTTAATTAATACATTTTGGCATTTGGCTCACGGAATATCATTTTATCCATTATCTTCATTTCGGAATCGGTAAAGCCAGAGACATTTGTTATTTGTTGTGACATCACTACACACTTGCTTTGTTTTTATAGTATTGTGAAAAATTTGATTTTTAAGTCAGATATATTTTACAGGTTCACAATGAAACCGACGCCGAAGGAATTGACAGTTGACGTTAGTTCGCCAAATCCACCCGGCGACGTGTCAAGCGAATCCAGTCTCTCTCCATCGGCGTCATCATGTTCGTCATCAACAATGTCGTTGCTAAGCATTGCTCCACCGTTGAGTGTTTATACACCACCACGGAATCTCTCCCACTCCAATGAAGATGGAGTTGAAGAGAAGAGCAGCATAACTAAAGCGATAGAGGCTGCAGAAGCAGGGATAAGGAGAAATCGTGCGGCCAGAGCGAATCAAGCGAATGTTAGCGTGGCCAGTGTTGGAGAGAGTTCTGGGTCGTTAATTGCTGAAATGCGGAGTAAATTGGCGGCTGCGCAAGCTGCAGCTGCTAGTAGTAAAATAAAATCTCAGCCAAAAAGAAAGGGAAAAGGAAACGCAGCGGCCTCGGCCCAAGAAAGTGGAACTACTCCGGCTTCCAAAGAAAAGGTCGCACCGGTAAAAGAAACCTCTCCCAAGCCCTCAACTTCAAAACAGACTCATGGCAAAAAGAAAGCACCCGCTTTACCACATGCTACTATCCAATTCTCACCCGCTTTACCAAACACTTGCAAAATGTCGCAAAAAACGTATGCTTCCGCGAAAGGCGCTTCCTCAAAAAAGTCGGCAGCTTCCAAGAGAGCTACAGTTCATGATATCCTCAAGGATGGGAGAAGTGAAAGCTCTAAAGACGGTGACACTTATGATGCCATGGAAACATTTACTGAAGGAATTAGATACGAAGATCTTCCAAGCATATCAGGATCAGCTACTCCAGTCTCCACAATGGACCTGGAAATGCTGGATGAAGCAGCAAACAATTTGACTCTTCGTGAACACATGTCTGAAACGAGTAAAAATGTAAGTGATTTTGAAATCGATAACTCAATTGACTCTGCGAGCGGTCAAAAAATGGAAATCATTCCTGACTCCGGGGTGGAGCCCACCGCAAACGGAGAGCAACTTTCTTGTGCTGAATTACCTTACGTTGGGCTGGAAGAGATTCCCTACAATCAACTCTTACATTGCTACCAAAAATGATGGCATGGAGCGCCAGGAATGCCAGGATGATGCAGATATAAATACGACTTCAAATAGTATTTTTAAAAAAAAATATTGTTAAATATTTGTTGAATAACGATGTTGTCAAATCGGCTCTAATTTTGTTTTGAAATTTTTTTGTTCATTTTAGAAATTGTTCCCATGGAGGACCTGGACAATTTACAAGGAGAATTAGAAACTGTTTTGACCCATACCGTGTGTCGCAGTCGCATCGTGAGCAAAGAAAGAAATATTTTGGACACTGTTGAAATGGTCGTCGAGGTGAACAAGAACAAACCAACAGATCGAAAACGGAGGGGGAGAAAGAAAAAGAAAAGTCAGGATCTCCCAACCAACGTGGCTGAAACTACCAAGGCGGAAACTCCTGCTAAGTCAACACTTCTTAATTTGCCCCAACCCATAGATTCTTCTACTCCTAAGCGGACACCAAGGGTTGCGAGAGTCAGAGACACATCACCATTACCTAGTACTTCGCAAGCAGCTTTGGAAGACATGGCGGTAAGAGCTACAGCGTTACCTAAACGGCCAAAAGGAAGACCTAGGAAATATTTTCCGGACGTCAAAGGCAACAATGTTAAACCAAAGCGAACTACTGCATCGCCAAAGAAGTTACTCACTGGCACTTCATCAGAACCAGAATTTAACATTCCTGAACACATACCCAAGGATACTATAGAGGCTTTTTGGGAGTCTGTTGAAGCTTACTGTCGTGACATTACACAAGATGATTTGGATAAATTCCAATGCATAATTGATAAACAGGATGCATTACCTCCGGGAATTTTTGACATTCCGCCTTTGGGGAAACATTTTAAGGATGACGAAGGAACTCAGGCTCGGAAGTATGAACTTTGCATGCCAAACAAACATAGATCAATCGTTGCAAATCTTTGATGCATATTTATAGGAAACGCTTTAAATATTTTTAGAGCCGACGAAGCTCGAAGGACTAGATCAAAGGATAAGGTCGGCCCCTTGACAGAAAAATTAGTTTCTTGTCTGGTTGAGGAACGTGTCGCAATGTTTCAACAAAGTCGTGCAGATGGACAAGGGACTTCGCGACAAACTGGTGCCTCTGGAAATTCTGCAGGGGCAACTCCGGAAATATTTGTAAATCGTTCAAGTCTTGTGAGGGCGCTTGGTCTAGATGGTAATTCTCGGGACCGGGATACTGTACCCATGGAGACTAGAATTCGTGACTGTCTTCTCGACAATGGACTACTTACTCCTGACGACCCATTATGTGAAGATCCAGACGATGAGATTTTGGCGGAAATCAAGCGAACTCAACGGCAACTTCAACAATTGCATGCTTATAATTCCAGTACCTTACGAGATTTATATGCTGTTGCACAGGTAAATCCTTTTAAAGTGCCATATTAAAGCTGTTTACAAAAATTGCTTATACTTCCGATTACATCCGCATTAAATTTTTAAACTCGTTTTACTCGTAGCGTGACATGGAGCGTAATGTGATTAAGAACGAATTGGATCGAGCAGATGAGGAATTGATCAACGTTTACAAGTCCATGAAGGGTCCTGGATATAAGAAAAAATCATCACAAACTGCTGCAGATATAAAAAAGAAGGCCAACGATGTGCTCCGAAACCGTAGCAATATTATAAAAAAACTGAACGAGTTTGATGAAGAAACCCGTCGTCGTCGTGTTCAACGAAATGGAGCTCCAACGTCTTCAGCAAACGTATCACCATCAGCTTCAGCCACTGCAACATCAGTAACGTCCAGTATGGCTGAGGAAGGAGATGATGATGATGATGAGGAAGTAGTGGGCGAAGGCATGGAAGAGGACGATCTTGCAGTTGAAGAAGTGACTTCTTCGGTGAGAGATTAACTAATTAATTATGAACCAGAACCAGCTTTGCGGATGAAATTTTATTAAAAGAGATTTTAAAGCTAAATTATTGATGTAATGCAAAGTGAAAATATTATTGGATATCGTGACATAAGTAAATACAGACAGGGTAAGGCTTGTGGATCAAAAACAGAGTATGTGGGCTACAACTGAAAACTTGGAAGCTTTATATATAATGGTAATTAACTGTACAATGGTTGTTAATCTCAGTCAGTCACAAAGCCAGTCTATCTCAACACAAGTAGTCAAAAAGTGTCGGTTTCATTTTTTAATTTTGTATGGCTTTGTTGCGCGTCCTTCTTTTCGAAATTGTTTTTTTTTCTAAGACTTTGAAATGACCATGGGGTCACTAAAAGCATTTAAAGGCTTTGTTTTTGTGTTCTTTTAATTTAATTTTATATCGATTTGTCAGTTATATACAAACTGGCGCAGTGTATTTAGTAATGAAGCTAGAATAATGTATAGAATAGCGATTTTCAAGTACTTTTCTCCAAATTTAATCGTAGAAAATGTTTTTCACAGATATAAATGTTTTGATTAGTACTGGATATTACTGTGGTTAAAATGTCTAGGTGCTTTAAAATAGAAAATGCTGTGGAAATATATCATGAGCAGAAATGTGGGTCTGGTCGGCTGATTTTACGTGGGTGTATAATATAAAAGTGTTATAGACTCACTCACTTATGATTCTCAGTTTCGTGTAGAAAATATGTCATAAAAATATTGCATGGTATTTTAGACAAGAAATTGAATTGTCTACAATTTCGTTAGTCAAAATAAATGAAAATATAGTTACAGTTCTAAAAAAGTTATTAATCTCGTTCCTCTCACCACAACTCACCTCACCCTCACCTCATTCTTGCTTGGCAAATGGCAAATAGGTATCCATTACATCACGAAGCATAACATAATTTTAGTACTTAAATGAACCATGCAAGGCAAAAAGATATTGCAATGATACCACTGAGGACAAATTTTAGACTACACATTGACGGAGATTTGAGTTTGACTGTGAGTCATTTGATTATTTTTCATACCTCTTACGATTCATAAGTGTGGTATGATACAACAGGCAAAGAAAGTCATGAAATGTGTGCATCCTCAATTCTTTTTTTTTAATTGCGCTTTATTACAAGTATCGTTACGTCTCGTATAATAATTTTCTACAGCTATAACCGATTTACAATACTATTTTCTTACAATCCTTTGAAACTAAGTGGCGAATACGATAACGAACTGATTTGCGAAAAAGTTCAACTAAAATCGTTGGGAGTATATTCTGCGTTACGTAATGTCAATAAACTACTTAAGAATTCGATTCAAGGATTTCTTAGTAACATAAATTCCCTCAAGTACATATTAAGATTGGATACATATACATACTCAAGCATCTTGTGAGTAAGGTAACTTGATTTAATTTTGATAGTCGATATTTGATATACATACATATTACTATTTAACAAGTTGCCTTTACGTTACGAATTTCAATTGTCAATTATACATACGTTTAAATTTAAATGAAGGACATCACTGTCGTTGTAGAAAATGCAATATACAATTGCAACTAAACTAAACTATTTTGCACACAAATAAATGTGTTTCATACAAAAGCGAGACTTGCAAAAGTCAATGAAAATGTAGTTCACTTCACGTTGTTTAATTTACTTATTTTACTTTTTTAGTATTAATGTATGTATGTAGTACAAATAAAATAAAATCTCTACTGGCATGACACTATGTCTGGACCTGTTTCCTGGCCTAAATCCCCTGAGGCAACATCATTGCCTATTTAATCGAACTATATTTGATTTGGAAACCGAAGAATAACAAGGTACATCAATTATTACCCAAAATTTTAAAGAACTAATGGTCCATCCATGTTTTTTTCTTGAGATACATATACATATCGTGTATCTAGGAATTGTTAATGATTATGATTAATTAGTACATATTTGGTTATGTATTATTTAACAAGTTTCTTTCCCCTTAACCAAGTCACTAAAACTTCAAGCTATTACATGTTTACATTACCGAGTCAATTGTTATTGCTGAAGTCTTCGTACTAATTTGTTAGCCATTAAATATACAAGGAAAAAAGACTACCAGCTGCGATGTTTTAAAAGGATCCCTTGGGTTGTTGTGAACAAAGGAAGCTCCTTCTTCAAGTCTTACTGAAACTCGAATAATGATGATTTCTCAATAGGACTGCTAGTGTTCGGATTCACTTTAACACCTGCAAAATAGTCTGAATCTACGTCCCCTGATTTATCTTCGCTTTCGTCACTAAAATGTGATGAAGAATCCAAATCAGGAAATATCCCAATTGAACTCATTTTACTCTTTTTATTTCGCACGGAACCAGATGAGGACGATTTAGATTTTACTTTCTTTGGATTCAGAGATGTAACAACAATAGACTTTGCCAAATCACTGTAAAAAAGTTCTCTAAATGCTTCTGGGACACCAAGACCTTTGCTGGTATAACTATGTTCTTTATGAGTGGATTTGGATGAGGACGAAGTCTCAACAGGATAAGAATCTATAATTTTACTGAGAAGGACTGTCCAAGCTCGAACTACTCTAGAAACTGTCGGTTGTGAAATAAAAAACATATGCCCGAGAACTTTTTCAGGCAACTTTCTCCGTAGTCGGATAATAGTCATAAAGAGCTCGTTGATGCGACTCATGGCGCGACCTTGGCAGGACCGTTTCTTCGGTGGATCTCCACCTGGATTTTGTTTGATATTAGCACCTTCTTCTCCGGTGGGTAGATTTGTTGAGCAATTTCCACTTTTATTATCGACGGAACTTGGCTAAATTTAAACAATATGACATATTTAAATAAATTATATTGACATCTTTATAATTTGTGCATTGCAAATCTTTAATAAAAAACCGTCTTCACATCAAAAACTAACCAGATTATTTACTCCATACGTGGCATCCGTAATGCACAGCTTTTCAATGTATGCTTCCAGTGATCTAAAAAAGGCCTCGAAATTGCGATAGGTTGTAAACCCTGTGTAATACTCAATATCTTTGTCCGAATTCTTGAAGCGTTCGACTGAAAATTTTCCGTTAATTTTGTCCTTCTTGGGACGTTTAGCAACACCCTTCAGCTTCTTTTCCTTTAATGACGGAGGAGGCATAGGGGGAGGACTTTTGGTTTTCCCTGATTTCACCTTTGATCGTTGCGAGTTTGCCTTTTTAGGAGCTGAAAGTAACATTATACTTGGAGTTAGCTTATTTTGCACAATAGTCGGAAAATGAGAATCATTAATTAATTTCTATAGTTTGCTTTTATAGTAACAACTATTACTTTGTTTGTTATCCGATCGTGAATTTTGGGTCGGCGGAAGTGTTGGTGATGGCGTAATAACGGATGGCTGAATTATGGTATTCGGTAGTTTTAGTTTATTATCTGATGATGACGGTTCAAGTTTCACACTTATGTCTTCCGTAGTATCTTTAAACAAGTCCTCCGCAATATTTAAGTTTGATGACGAATCTCCACTTAAGTTCAAAGTGTCCGTATTGAAAAGGGGTATCCTTCCGTCAGTAAACAGAGAAGAATTTAACTGATGTGCTAATTCATCAATATCAAGATACGAAGGGACTGGAGCACTCGGAATTTCAGAGTCTATGCGTAAATCAACGAGTTCAAATCGTAAAGAGTCATCTTCTGCAGTGCTACTTAAATCAGGTTCTGGCTGCGAACTTGAAACTGGTTGTTGAAACTGATATCCACTTGGTTCGCTTGGTCCACCAGGATTTTGAGACTCATTAGAAAACAAAGATTCTTCGCTTGAGTGATGTAGAAAAGCAGGAATTAAGTTATTGTACGGGTAAGCTTCGTCAGTCGTTGTAGAAGTGCATTGAAGCTCAGTACCATCCTCCGCTTCCCCTCCAGACTTCAAGCTAACTGCTTGAATACTTTGCAATAACTCTTGTTCCACTTGATATGATTGATTAGGAAGATCGGAAAATAGAAGCGTCACGTTAGTCAATGTAGATCTCGCATCGTCACGTACTCCACTATGATCATCCAGAGAGCTGGCAAGAATTTCAGATGAATGCCCTCCAGCAATCAGCTCTTCTCTACCACATATGGCGTCATTTGATGATAACGGAATGCGATTCACAGCAATCCCGTCTTCCGTTTCATCTTCCGCAGAAACCGGTTCTGACTTTACTGATTTTCTTTTTCCTTTTGCTGGTCTTGCGAATGCAGTTCGATTCCATTTTCTTCGCTTCCTACGTTTCATCCCAGTGCCTTCTTCACATACTGAGTCTGTTGCAGCACCATTTCCTGAGGTCTGCGACTGATCATCAGAGTTGGACACAGATAAACTCTCCTGTCCTTCACACTGCGAGCTGGGTTCCATAACGGTAAGGACCAAGTGATCATCTTGGATGGTTGCCGACTCTATGACAAGTTCATTTCTCTCTAGATATTCGTCCAGCTGTTGACCATTAAATTCAGTTACTTGTTGCAAGCAGCAGCTAGTCTCTTCAGTTTTAAATCCTGCAGATGAATTTGGTGGACCATGAGCAGTCTTATCGTGTACATTTTCAGACTTTAGAGATGACGACGTTCCAGGTACACTATCCGGAGAAGTTTGCGATTTTGCGTTGGAGGCTTTAGGGCTGACCGGCAAGACCGTTGGAACAACAACTGGCGTGCCTTTTCGAGGAAAAACGGAAGGAACGGCATCTACAAACATACAAAACACAAATAAATACAATTGCAAAATCGCTAAGGCATCCAGTTCGAATTGCAAGTTAATAAAAAATAAATTTTGAAAAAGGGGAGTAATTTCGTACTTGAATTTAACCGAGCTCGTTTTTTCGCATCCATACAATAATCCTTTTTCCTAAAATGTCGGGAACATACTCGCGTATATCACTTTAGGACTGACCGGCAAGACCGTTGGAACAACAACTGGCGTGCCTTTTCGAGGAAAAACGGAAGGAACGGCATCTACGAATATACAAAATATAAATAAATACAATTCCAAAATTGCTATGGCATCCAGTTCGAATTGCAAGTTAATAAAAAATAGATTTTGAAAAAGGCGAATAATTTCGTACTTGAATTTAATCGAGCTCGTTTTTTCGCATCCATACAATAATCCTTTTTCCTAAAATGTCGGGAACATACTCGCGTATATCGAGGAACGACTTTAAAGGATTCGGGTTTGTCCAAATGTGGAATGATTGCTTGTACCCATTGATCTCGAATTGGTTCCTTTGTTGGAAATTTATGGTAGGACAATCCTTTCGCTTCGAGGACACGAACACTCATTCCACATGATGAAATGCAGCACCGGTGAACCATGATAGTGATGATCTAAACAAACTTTAAATATCCAACTACGCTCGTCCTGACTCATTTCTGTAATAGACAATAATAGTTCCACTTGAAATTCGAGATCCATTCACAACATGGTCAACATGGCAAATGGAAACTAAAAAAATGATCCACCTCATCAACTTTTAACAACTTCATACTCACGTAAGTAAGCATGAAACTAAATCAAATTGATTTAAGTATTGAATTACAAGAAATAGAATATAGACTTTAAAATGTAATTACATGTTTGTGGCTCGTATAACTTGTCAGATATATCATGTCATGTCCAATGAACAAGTTGAATAATGGATATCAGCGGTCAAAGTGATAATAACGATGACAACTTCGAATGTATATTGTAAAAATTGGTGTTTACGAGATTTGCTATTGCTGCAAATTTATTCTAATAACCAAATCAGCAATTAGATCAACACTAATAACGATAGTTATAGTTATCCCCCGTTTACCAGATTAATCCGGGAGAAACAAATTGTTTTAAGGCACAAAATCAACACTTAACGTTACAATTAAACAGCATTGAACAAGGAGATCCATCCGTGATATAGAGAAATTTAGTAATAACTAATTGCAACATATCCTGAAGTGAGTATATTCGTACGAAAGTCAGAATCTGTGACCTGAATTCTTGGACAATAAGACAATTGTAAATTGTAAATAATAGTGGTAAAACTGAAGGATTAATTCTTGGATTTGTTGTTGATTGTGGAATTGTGATGCATGCATTTACCTAGTAAGTGTAGTAGTATGCATCATCTTTGCCCATCTTCAAAAAATTCGTTTATCCCTCTTTCTTCCGTTGCAACTTGCAACTCGTAAGTAAGTAAAAAGTGTGTGTGTGTATAAGTATGTGTCTGTAGTCTGTATACTTAACGTACCTATGTTGTGATGTAAGTAATACTTTTAATGCTATTCGTCTTGATTCTTGATCTTTGATCCATCTAATGCTCCACATTAAAGGTGTTTGGGATAGGTAAAAATTCAAAATAAATTATCGAAGCATATGCATATATTATTATATATTTCAATTTTAAAAAGTTTTAGTATAACGTACATGCAGCAAAGCAAAAGGCGAAAAGCACAACAACGTTAAAAAGCAAATCAAGATGCAGAATACCATTTAAAGCTAGGATAGTGGTAGAAAACAGAAAACTACGTACATTTCATAACCATGCATAATGCATGTAAACATGTATGTATACGTAAACGAAACGAATATAGAATACAAGTCGTCTCCGTTTGATTCTTTGTTTCTTGATTTTTAATAATAAACCTCCATAAAACGGCTTCGCATTCTGTCTGATTTGATTGATAACGTGATCATGGCCAGTGTACATATACAGAAATTTGAATATCTGAAATAGGATATGTATTGAATATCTTATATCCATACATGTATTACAGACTTCTAAAACTAATCAAGATATTGCGTAAAATGTTGAATACAATTTGGACAGAACCACTAGCAACGTTTTTCGAGTTTTTGTAGAAGAGATTTTTTAAAGCCTTTCTGTGGCGACTGTATGATAAATTGTGATGTGGCTAACGGCTTATCGCCGCATGGCATCATGATCTATATATGGGTTAATGGTTTTATGGAATGCTTAAGGTAAAAAAACGGCTTCTCGACACCTGGCCCTGTCGTCTTTATAGAGAGGTTCCTTACATAGAGATTATACTGTTATATGTATGTATGTAACTGATACGAAGATGTGCGTAGCTTAGCGTCATCATATCATCATCACCAGCAAAAATATGCTGCCCTGTAGCAAAAATGAATTTTATTTTTTTTTAACGCGGAGCGTGCGTGCGCGGATTTTATTTGCTTTGAACGCGGAGCGTGCGTGCGCGGATTTAATTTTTTTTGAACGCGGAGCGTGCGTGCACGGACTAGTCTGAAATAGGATATGTATTGAATATCTTATATCCATACATGTATTACATAATTCTAAAACTAATCAAGATATTGCGTAAAATGTTGAATACAATTTGGACAAAACCACCAGCAACGTTTTTCGAGTTTTTGTAGAAGAGAATTTTTAAAGCCTTTCTGTGGCCACTGTATGATAAATTGTGATGTGGCTAACGGCTTATCACCGCATGACATCATGATCCTATATGGGTTAATGGGTTTATGAAATACTTAAGGTAAAAAAACGGCTTCTCGACACCTGGCCCTGTCGTCCTTATAGAGAGGTTCCTTACATAGAGAGTATACTGTTATTTGTATGCATGTAACTGATACGAAGATGTGCGTAGCTTAGCGTCATCATATCATCATCACCAGCAAAAATATGCTGCCCTGTAGCAAAAATGCACCTTATGAAACAAAGCTTATTTCTAGCGTCTTGATGGACTTGACTTGAGCAAACGCAGAATTACATACGGCGATGAATGATGATGAATAAGTTTCAAACTTCGAAAACGTTAACATAAAATTAAACATTTCATCATTGAATGCTGAATTGATAATGCAATGAATATAAATATCCGTCATTTTGAAATTATTATATAATTGCTTAAAATTTAAACGACGTACAAAACATTCTAACTTGACGCTTTACATTACATTGCATCAATGGTCAATTTTTCCATCCTGGTTTTTACTCACTGTTTGTGGGTGTTTATGTATTTAACACGCATTTAAAAAATAAATGGTTTTTCGTTGTCCAAGTTTGAGACCAAATAACAATAAGAAATTAATAAAAATTGCGAAAAAAAATTACATAAATGACTACTGTCGACGTAAAGCGACTCTAAAATCCACTCCACATTTTGAAATGCGACTTGAGCAGTTAAGTGTGAGCAAGAAGCAGTAAAACGGTAAAAAAAAGCCTATGCTTTGAAAGGGCTTATTCATAGGATCATAGGGTAACGGTTCAAAGTTTTAAAGTAAGCGCGGCTTTAAAATAAAAAAAAAGAAGGCAATTGATTAGTAAAGATTGCGATTGCGACATTGTGAGGAAAAAAATATTAAAATTTGTCATTTGCCAAAGACTTGGTTTGGTCCCTTTAAAGCAATAAGTAAAAATAAAGGCGACTCTAAAATCCACTCCACATTTTGAAATGCGACTTGAGCAGTTAAGTGTGAGCAAGAAACAGTAAAACGGTAAAAAAGCCTATGCTTTGAAAGGGCTTATTCATAGGATCGGTTCAACTTTTAAGTTTTAAAGTAAGCGCGGCTTTAAAATAAAAAAAGAAGGCAGTTGATTAGTAAAGATTGCGATTGCGACATTGTGAGGAAAAAAATATAAAGATTTGTCATTTGCCAAAGACTTGGTTTGGTCCCTTTAAAGCAATAAGTAAAAATTCCTATCAAAGTTAATCTCCCCCTGGAACCATAAATGAGAGAGAGAGAAAGAAACTGTCTGTGTATAATAAATATATGTACCTACTGGAGCAGACGAATAAGTCATTTTTAAAGAGACACTTACGTAAATCTCTTAACGACTTGACTCGTCTCTGATAAGAAATAAAGAGGATATTCACATTCACGCATTAAGAAAAGAAAAGCCACGTTTCATGTCATCACATCACGAAACAAACAAAACACATATGCATGCTTAGCTTTTTTGCTTGCTCTCGGATGTCTCGGAACTTGCTCTGATTCTGACTGACACTTATCATCAACTCAACTCAACATCTTCCTCTCCGTCTCAAGTCTCGATTCAATCCCATACTATTAATAAAAGTATAATGCAATTTGCAATCATCTAATTCTTCCTTTACTATTGTGATGTGATGTGATTGCATTATTGCATTGCATTGCCTGGTACTGGGATGGGAAGTTCAGGGAACTATGTTGAGTTGAGATTGAGATGAGATGATACGAGATCATATGACTCATCAAAAGGTCCCACAAGTTTGAGTCGAACTTGCAAACCAGCTGGTAGTATTATTCTGAGCAACGTGTTCTGAGCTTACAAATTTGAAATTTTGTAACTGTCCTGAAATAGTTTTAAGTATAGTGTTGAGTTGCTCATTCCGTAAGATTGAAAGTTTTTGGTGAATATGAACATAGGTTCTCGATTGAGTCATCATGCATGCCTGGTTTTCATGAGTGATGTGAGGATGTAATGTGGAGGAATGAGTCAGTCAGCCAGTTTTCCTCGATGACTGTATATGACTTGTTCGAAACCATTGCATTGAGGAAGGAAACACTACACGAGGTTGATGTTTGTTTCAATCAAGTATTTGAAATCATTTGCATAGGGAATTCATGTGTAAACTACTAGATGAATCAAATGGTTTGAAGACTACAGAAGAAGGTGAGAAAAATGTCGATAAGTTCAGCTTCTGGGATTCCTGACGAAGACGCATGGTTCCACGAAAACATCACTAGAGAGGAAGCGGAAGCATTGTTGAAACAAGTTGGTTAGTATCGTGAAGTTAAAGTACTTTGACAACTTTGTCAAGTATTATTGATAATCTTGGCCTTTTTCTTAACTTTGGTGTGATTTTTTATTGTAGGCGAAGAAGGAGCTTTCTTAGTTCGAGAAAGTGCTTCTTGTGTAGGTGACTATGCCATTTCCGTTTTCTCCGATAACAGTGTTCATCATATTCAAGTTAAACGCCATGGGGAAGATGCGTTTTTTTCTGTGGGTGAGTGTCACTGTAAAAATGACTTGTTGGCTTGACCAGGTCGATGATTGCATCTATACCTAATCAAGTCCGGTGGGTTCTGTTCTGAAATACAGAGGGACGTGAACCATGTCATGGATTAGATGAACTCGTGAAACTTTTGCAGTCACCAACGAGTCCAGATGAAGAAACCTTCATTCTTCAAAAGCCCGTCGTGAAATCTTTTCCCCCGCCGGATGTACGCCGCCATGGACGTACCAATCTTCTGCATAGGGCTACAAAAGAGGGAAGCGTTCAAATTGTATGCGAAATGCTAAGGTGTAAAAACCGAAGTATTGACGCAAAAAATGACGAAGGCCAAACTGCTGCTCACCTTGCTTGTATAAATGGATTTGGAGATATTCTTTCGTCACTCATTAAAGCTGGAACTAATGTTAATGCCAAAGATTCTTCTAGTTGTACACCGTTGCATGTGAGTGTTTGATTACATATTTTAGCAATCCAAACAAATTATTTGCTTGCAAATTGAATTTCAAAAATTGACAATCATTCGATTTTCCAACATTGCAGTATGCGTGCCGAAACAACTTCCCAGAAATCGTTCGAATTCTGTTAGCTGAGGGCAGAGCAAACCCACAAATACGTAGGAATGACAATGGTATCTTTTATTTGTCAAAATTTACTTTTGCAAATTAAACTTCTCTAATTCGTCTGCGTATATTGTATGTATAATTCTTAATAATAATATTTATAATTTACTTATGTGATGGCAGGTTGGGTACCAATGCACGAAGCTGCAGGCAAAGGCCATCTAAAATGTGTTGAAATGCTCTATATGCATGACGCTCCTCTAAGACCTAGGACCAATCAAAACGATACTCCACTTCATCTAGCACTGGCTAATGGTCATAAGAACATTATCGAATTTTTTGGTAAGTTGTTGTCACTCCGCTAGTTCATTTTACCACTATTTTGTGCTCATTGGTTTCATTTAGTTAACTTAACATTAGACTCAGTCTTGATTCCGGAACCATTAACCAGCCGTGACGATTGGTTTCATAACCGATTGGGTCGAAAGGAAGCCCTGGAATGTTTACGTGCGTACAGAGAATCTTATGAAATTGATCCCTCAGCATCATATTACCTCATTCGTCGTCATTCTAATAAGGACGATGCGTACGTACTCACTCTCATCATAGCTGACCGGTTTTTTAATTTCGAGATCTGGCGAGAGGTAAATTATTTAATTATAGTCTGAGTCCGTCCTTTGTTTCAACAAAATATCATATTATATTGTAATCATTTGATACAATGCATTCGTTCATCTTTTCTTCAGGGTAATTTCCTCTATATTGATGACGGACCTTACTTGGAATCGCTTGAGCATTTAGTACAACACTATTCAACTTGGTCGGATGGACTTCCTTGTCGTCTTCAAATTCCAGTTAGTCCGCGAAAGGCTGCATCAGTAATGCCACAGCAAAAGTTAAGCTCGTCAATGAGCTCATTGGATGTTCCACCTCCTTTGCCAAAACGAATGCCAATGTCTAGTTCGCCAAACTCATTTAATCGCTTGTGTAGTGATATGGAAAATAATAATCGCTACAATCTTCCATTTCCTAAAGGTGCTAATATTTAACACTTTGGAACAAATACTTTAGTAATTCTTATTATTGAAAAATTGTTTTGTGTTTGATATTCAGAAAACATTCCAAGAGATGCTTTGGAAATTGGAAACTTGCTTGGTGAAGGAGAATATGGAGAGGTTTACTTAGGCAAACTGAACCTAGGGCCTGGTTCTGTTTTAAATGTGGCCATTAAAACCTTGAAAACTGAAGGTGAAATGAGTGATTGGAAGAAAAATGAGTTCCGAACCGAAGCTAGAACTATGTTAGACCTAGAGCATGAACACATCGTCAGAATCATTGGGATATGCTGTGAACCTAAAACATTTATGGTAATTTTTGGCGAAATTGTCCAATAATAACTATCTTCAATGAACTAACTTTTTGTTTTCATATCATCTAAGGTGCAAGAATTGTGCGAACTTGGTTCACTTCAAGACTACTTAATAGAAAATCCTGACAAAATAGTTCCTGCCAAACATTTTAAGATGTGGAGTCATCAAATTGCTAAAGGAATGACTTATCTTCAACGGAAACTAGTCAATGTTGTTTTATTGGTTCATATATATATGCTCAAGCTTAATTAATTTTAGCCTTGGCAAATTTCCAAATTCAATTGCACAGGTATGCACCCGAATCTTGCACTCATGGAACATTCTCTCATGCAACAGATGTATGGTCTTATGGTATTACACTGTGGGAGATTTACTCATTTGGAGCAAGTCCTTATGGAGATTTGCCTGGACGTGAGGTCAGTATTTAACGAGTGTTGGCATTAATGATCATTTTTATGGACTCCATTGTAATATTTCAACTAGACGTGGCTGTTTTTTTTTTTAAATTACCTTTTGTATTTCTTAAATAGGTGATTGAAATGGTCGAGAATGGATATAGGCTGGAGAAGCCAAATCACTGTTCTGATCAGGTGTACCAGGTCATGAAAAAATGTTGGTCTACTAATCCGGAGCTCAGACCAACATTTCAATTTTTGGAGAATTTTTTTCGCGATGAGATTGAAATCAATTCAAACTTACTTTCTCCTCCACCACAATCATCCAGCCGTGGAAGGAGCAACAGTGCGACATCCTTAACTCCTTCACACATTCCTGCGATTCCACCCCCATTGCCAAAAACTCCTCAACCAAGGCGAAATTTAAATGAAACATTAAACATTGTAACTGCCGATGTGTCATTGATGTCTTTCGATTGACTATGATCTGTGCTTATGCTTAAAGGTATGCAGATGTATTGTGCAATAAGTTATAAATTAAGTTTTGACATCTTACGATTAGCGTTTTGCAAAAGAGAGCTTATATTACAAGGCTCTTACAATATTTGCAACTATTTATGATAAAATCGATTTGTGTGGCCTTGTTTAAGAATAATAATTACATTTCATTCCATGCCATAATTGAATAGGTAAAGTTAATAGTTAATGCATAAGGTTCGTATTTTATAGATTGATTCCATATAAAGTAAATTCATTTGAAATTGTTTAATGGTGCAATACATTAAGCTTTTTAGATTACATGTTTAAGTGCCAGTTTTTGTTTTAGAATTTATCGTCACAATTAGATTATCCTTATTTTTTTTAAAATTCAATTATAATCTAATAATACTTATTCTATTACGCAATTATTTTGTGAATTATTTTATGTTTGAACAAACTATTTCTACTTATTTGTGTCATGTTAAGGTCTGAAAAAATTCTCGATGTCAAAGTCATCATTGTCTTTCCACTGAGCTACAACTGCTGCAGGAATACTTTCAGGTATTTATGAAAAAGACTTGTATAATTGCCTTGATAATCTTGATATAAAATACTGAAAAGGGTAAAAAAATACTTTAAACTACAAAATGCATATTAGGGATCGTTTATGCGTGATAAAGAAAAAAAAACATTTATAATATACATAAGAAATAATAGTTAAGTACTTTCTAATTTTACACTATTGTTTATAGGTACTTACTTCAAGCATTGTTTGTTCTTATACACAATTTCGCAAAATAATAAAAGCAAGAAATTACCGGTAATTACTTTTTAACGTACACGTTGTTCAGTGAATTACCTTTTCATAATGATATTAACTCCATTTGTACCGCGAGAAGAAACATCATAATTTAATTGAACTGCAAAAATTAATTTGAAGAAGTAGATGTATGACATTTCTGGAATTCAAAAATATGATCGCAACTTGCCCAGCAGAGTGTAAAGCGGAATAGAATTGACATATAAAATTCTGGAATTGGCTGGGAAACGAGGCTCAAAATAAAAAGAAACCAAACCCATCTTAGAAAGTGAAAGTGGATAATAAAGGCATGTATGTTTGAGAATGAAAAAGAGCAATATTGGCTTGAAACAAGCTATGGTTGAGTTTTTTAGATTACCTCATCCATCATTTATGGATAATGCATCACGGTACCGGTTTGACAAGTGATCGTGCATTCCATTGCATAACATCACGCAAGGTGAATTACGAATACAACAACGGTACTCTGATTTTTTCCACAAAGCTTTTTTAAATGGTAAATAAAAAGGTTTTGGTTTTTTGCCTTTTTTTACGAGGAACAAAAACAATTTTTTTGTTGAAATGCTGTGATAAATGAAGGGTCAAGGACGAAGCATTTCATATATGAATGTATAGTATTTTTTTTTACTTTTGTTCCTTTGTTGCTCACCTTACCTAACAATAATGGATCTCCGGTATGCTTTCTTGAAATATAAAAAAGAGGCCAAAATATTTACTAGAATTCAGTTTGAACTGGAACCCTGGAAACGAATGAACGAAATCGAAAGTGAATTTAAATTTCACAGAGAAAAATATAAAAATGTCTATATCATTTCAACTTTGGATTGTTTTTGGGATCGTTGTAACATCCTCTTTTATTAGTGTTTATTGTGCTTCAGAATTACTTGTGGAAGTGAGAAATGATGAATTTGATAACTTCTTAGATGAGAATTTTACAGGTAATTTAATTAATGATAACGAATCATATATCATTATTTTGCAAACAAGGTAATGTGAGCAGGAATAATTTCTATTTGAAGAAACAAAGGCAAATAACTCAAAAGTTTCAAGAGGAACAGGTAACCGAGGTTTTTTTGCAAAATGCTTCGGGTCCATCTGGGAGTGGATGACAGAAAAGGCAGCTATCGTAGTGGAAGACAAGATCATTTCCGGGAATCCTGATAACGTGAAGTTTTATTTGTATCCAAATCCCGAGTAAGTCGTTTTTTAAAAAGTTTATCTCAGGCGCCAAGGTAACAGTTCAAAAAAAATTCAGTAAAATTACTAACGGAATTATTTAATTAATGAATTAATGCTTTAAGTAACAAAGATTTGGTTGAAGAAATCGTATATGGAGAAAATGCTTCGGGTCCATCTGGGAGTGGATGACAGAAAAGGCAGCTATCGTTGTGGAAGACAAGATCATTTCCGGGAATCCTGATAATGTGAAGTTTTATTTGTACCCAAATCCCGAGTAAGTGGTTTTTTAACAGTTTATCTCAGGCGCCAAGGTAACAGTTCAAAAAAATTAAGTAGAATTACTAACGGAATTATTTAATTAATGAATTAATGCTTTAAGTAACAAAGATTTGGTTGAAGAAATCGTGTATGGAGACGTAGCATCCCTTCAACGAGCACATTACAGGTTTGATCAACCATGGAAGATTGTAATTCACGGGTTTACAAATCACCATATTTCAGAGCCGGTTCAGCAAATTAAAAATGGTGTGAACAAGAAAACTTACAAAATATACTTATATACGTATTCAAAATATTCATGGAATAATCTTTCTTTGTCAGCATATCTAACGAGAGTTCTGCATACCCGTATGGCCAGTGGAGGGTCTCGCGATGCCCCAGGGTACAACGTTATCGTTGTTGATTGGGGGATGCTAGCAGATCCCAAATTTTCTGGAGATGCTGGAAATATTTTCTACGGCTTTGCTGTGAAAAATGTTCCTCTTGTTGGTAGGCGTGTGGGGGAATTTGTGATCTTCCTCATGAAAAATGGAGCAATAAGGTCTTTAGATCAGGTGCATTTAATCGGATTTTCGCTTGGCTCTCACGTCTCTGGCAACGCCGGGAACACTCTGAGAGAACTCACTGGACAGGTTCCAGCACGAATCACAGGTTTATTATTTGCATACATTTCTATAATGCACTTTGTCAAATTATGTATGATTACTAACTATACAATAAATAAATATGGTCTGGTTTTATAGGACTTGACCCAGCTGGCCCTTCCTTTTACAAAAGGATTGCGACTTTCATCGCGTCAGTTATCAACGGAAGATGCTCACTTTGTAGATATCATTCACACAAATCAAGGAGCTTTAGGGATTTACAAGAATATAGGACATGCTGACTTTTATCGTAATTTATGAATCAATAAGTGAGATATATGCCATTACATATTTCTATTCTAACGATGTAAAACTAACTTTGCAGCTAATGGCGGTGGTCCACTTCAAAAGCCATGCTTGGTTCAGTACGGCCAAAGTCAAAATGAAAACGCTGTTGTTAGTAAGTGACCTTGAAAAACGAACTAATTCTACTTATTATGCAAAGATACTAATGTTTTAATAATCTTCCAAATATTTCTAGTGCTCAACACCTGCAGTCATTCCAAAGCTCCATTTTTCTTCTCTTTAACCATTAACCGACAATTCACTGCTTGCCGCTGTGACAGTCTGCTAGAATGGAAGACTACGTGTCCCTGCAAGGAATCCGCAATTATGGGTGAATTTTGCGATCCCCGAACCCGTGGAACCTTTTATTTAGATCTTAATGAATAATCATATCTGTACATGGAACTTTGCTACTATGACGTATTAAAATAGCAGTTAATTACAAAGATTGTCCACTTCATTACTACATGATACACATTTCTTGTTATTGTCTGTAACGGTGGGCCATGGGGCTAAGTGAACCATTTATACTTTCATGACGAAAATTCATCAAAATAATAAGGATTACTTTTGTGATCGTCCAAAATCATTGTTTCAGCTAACCAACAATAATAACAATAAGTAGAATGCACATTATGTATGTATTAATATCAATACCAAAAATAGATTCTTGCCTACATTACTTACATCTTTTGCATCTTTTCATCGAATATGAGTGTTGCATAATAGTTGCGGGCACATGTAACACTGTTATGTTGACCAAAAATAGATTCATGCCTACATTACTTACATCTTTTGCATCTTTTCATCGAATATGAGTGTTGCATAATAGTTGCGGGCACATGTAACACTGTTATGTTGGTTTAACTTTTTGTGCTTGTGTGTGCATGATGTTCAAATTTATTGAACTAGTCAAGAGCGAAATAAGGTTTATGTTCAGAGAAAGCAGAGTTGGGGAAAAATATGATTATATATATTATTCACTTCCGCTTCTCTGACTTTTACTGCTAAATTGCTTAGCTTTTCTTTCTTACTTATTCCACCCTTTGCGACCCTCAAGTGAGAATGTACGTAAAGATTGGATACAAATCCAACACTAAAAATATAAAAATACTGGAATGTACGCGGACCACACGGTCATGGACAATAAAGATTAATGTGAATTAGTCAAATTATAGTACACACTAGTGTTGTGTTGACAACAGCAGTATTGCTGCGGAATGCAGCTAAATTAGCAATTTTTTGGTGATCTGCAGAATCTTCATTAATAAGGAGACGAGATTGTATTTACGTGAAGTAAAAGAAATTGAAAAATGTTCAATCACTGAAATTGCGTCACAGCTTACTTAAGTCTTTTATGATTTTAGTCTTATTTTTCACCATTTACTCTCAAAGCCCAGCCTTCTGGTTGAGGGTAGATAACAATAAGGGGAAGTGCAAGGAAAAATGTAATAAAATTTCGTTTTGAAACGTAGTAAAAATTGTCTTCTGGCATGTATCCTCCTCCTTCTTTTCCAAGTGACATCCCCTATGCCTATATCATTTTCATGACCCATTCATCTTCTTATAATTTGCCAGTTCATACCTATCTAACTAGATGCACGACAACGGCAGCCTTTTCAAAGCTATATTTTATTACCATTCCCTTTTGGACACAGGAAATCTTCGGACTGCTGCTCTGCTCTTCTATGAAGTCATGTTTTAGTGTAACACTCTTTTTTCTTGGTATATAAATTCATATCTCCTGGAACGGCTGCCACTGCCATCACAGCAAGCACAAAAAAACTTTCTTCTTTTTATTTTTTGCTGATCTTGAAAAATGTATTTTCTAATACTCCTTTTCTTCTTCATGCGTTCATACGATTCATGGGTGACTGGTCCTGGGTGACTCCAAAAAAAAGAGAAAACTCAAGTCAACCCAGCCAACAAAGCACAAAAAAACCATCATCCATTCCTTTTCCATGCAATTTTGGTCGGTCCGTTTGTGCTGGAAAAGCACAATGTTTTCAACTAATAACAAACGGAGTGCGACTCAAACTAATATTATTGGTAACATAATAATGCTGACAACAATCCTCTCTCCGACAAAAAAAAAGAAATCATTCGCTTTGTATACATTCATCTATCTGCATAATAGCGATGAAGAAATGCCCTCTTCGATAAGGGGCATGGATAAAAAAAAAGTTACATTACGATATTATTGCTAAACGATATGAGAAAGTTGAGAGTCCATAGTGAGAGTTAAGCAAGAATTTTCAGTAAAGCCATAGGCGATCAGAATGAGAGTGAGAGTACGCCTATTGTTTGTCTGTCTGACTAGCAACACGACTTGTGATGAACACGTTAAAATAAAATATTTATACTAAAGAATTTGGTTAAAATTTAAATTGGTTGCGATGAAATCAGAGAATTAACTGCTTGTAACTAGATTTAGTAATGGTGGATAGAATTCAAAATTCTTAATTTGCAAAAACTCACTTATTTGGCTACATGAGTCCTCCAGAGGTGGAAGACTGGTTTTTTATCATAAAAAGAAATGAAATAATATCCACCAAAAAAGAATAGGAAAATAGAAAGGCTTTGCTTCTGGATGGAATGAAATCATCGAGGCAAAAAGACAGAAGCCAAAAGTGGAAAAAGAGAATTTTTTTTCTTTTTATAAGAAGGACTTTCAGTTTTTATATATATTGTTTTATTTTTCTTAAGCTAGACGAAGTAGAATCTCTGAATAAAGTTAATACACAAATATATAATGTGACAGAGACATTTTCAGTGAAAGAAGGGATGTGCCGATTTTATGCTTCTCCATCATTTTTCATAATGCAATAGACCCACCACACCACGCTCTCACAAGATACTTTCCTCACACAATAATAGTAGTAGCAGTAGACATAAGAAAAAATGGTAATATTAATATGTGCACTTACTCTTTCGAGTTTGTATCCCCGAACAATTTTCTGTCTAACAAACGTATCGGTTACTTACATCCGTCCGCTTCGAAATGGAATACAAAAGAAAAAAAATCAACCCTTCTTTAAAAACTTTTTTTTTACGCTTTGGTCTCGAGATTCGACTTTGGGCAAGCATTTGAATTACTTAGATTTTGTACATGATTTCCAATGCACGTGTACAATTTCATAATCTTTTTTTTTTTTTTTTTTTTTGAAAATTTACTTGGACTTTACGAAAATGAAATTCTGGGAAAATGAAAGAATTGGGAGAAGTGTCGGACTTAAAGAAGAAAACATGTTGAAAAGAATAGTTGAAATACGGAATATAATGTTAATTTAAAAATTTATGCATGCTTTCTGGATGACATGAAGCGCAATAACTTGCTTGTCACACGAGGAGGAAAGAGAAAACGGAAGGGAGAAATGCATCGGGACGGGAAGGAGGAGGATAGAGGTTGACGTGTCGCCTTGCTGGAACCATTGCTCATCCCTTAATCCTCGCCAGTTGGCTACTTATTTGCTTCTTTTTATGCTCATGTGAATATGAGTGTGGAAAAAATTGGGCGAAAAATCGCTAAAAAATCATATATGCTATACATAGGCGGACACATATAATATTTTTTTATCCCTTCTCGGTTTTTTTCTTCTCTTCTCTCGTATCATGATCATGGTCTTGATCAAAACCATCATTCATGCAATATAGATATGCCCAAGTATGAATTTTGAATAGGGTGCAACCAAGCAGGAAAACAGTGACTTGAGCACTACTATCTTCTTATGAATATCAAATAGGGGGAAAGTGAAAGTAAGATCGAAAAAATAACAATAATAATGTAAGGCGACTGGTAACATATCGCTTCTTTTTCTTCGCCTCAAAATGTGAGCTAATATGAAATTTTTGCATTTCCCATCCAATCCAATAATACAATCAACATGAAAGACACAAAGAAGAAAGACCAAATACTTCATAGCCATTCATTCATCAGTTTCATGATCAGATCATCAACTTTACTTGGTTTTACAATCCCCCATTTTTACATTACATACTATAGTCTAGACATTATAAATCATTTAATGCTTAATAGAATATAAAAAAATTTACACCCTGACTTACCGACATGAAACTCAAGCGAATGGTAAAACCATTAAAAAATTAATTAACTAACTCATTAATACATTAATGACTATAAATATTGGTATAAGAAGGCGAAATAAGTAAATTATAGGGTGCGATAGAAGCAAAAAATTAATGCCACAGATTAGCAGCATATATGTGAAGTGCGTGAAACTTTCTCATTTCTTCCTTGAGAGTAGCTCTAAAGATGTCGTTACGGTGAAAGAAGTGAAGCTGTTGACCAGCATGACTTCCATGTGCTTACTTATTTTTTAAAAAATCTTTTGCTTGCTTTTGCATGGTCTAGGTAAGCGTTAGCGTAGATCCACTTCAAAATCTAAATATGAATGAAAGAAATGAGTTTTCGCTATTAAATCGCAAGTTTTGCATGAGTTTTATCATCGTGTAAATAAACTAGGAATGAAGGATTGAAATTGAAACACGACACCAAAATTAAAACAATCGTTTTTGTTATTTGCTCTATAACCGTGTGTTGTTAAGATCACTTACTTTAGAAGTAGTGGCCATGGCTGTAAAACGTTCCTTTCCATCAATATCAACAGAAAGACATTAACACATACCCTGACAAAATATTCAGTTAGATATGAAGAGGTAAAACTTCAATAAAGACAGAGTTTCCCGTGGTGTCGCTGTCATTTCAAACGAAACAGGTGAGTGGTTGTTTGGTGATGGTGACTGTGGCACTTTAACCACAACAAAATGAGTGTAGAATTGAACAATCGATTGGTGGAAAAGGCGAAATTCTTCCGCTCAAAAAAACTTTTCTCTGTTAAACCACATCAATACAAAAACAGAAAATGAGAAGCAGGCCATCATCCATCCATTCTTTGAATCATCCACACCTTTGGTATTTCGTCAAGTGGAAATGACTTTTGCCCTTTGCAAGTTTTCATACAACCTGAAACAATAAATTCGTATAAAGTACAACAAATTCACCTCAAAAAAACAAAATGAATCTTACATAAACATTTACCACTATATTAGTTTCATAAGCAAATGCAATCATAATAAATACAAAATTCATTTCTGGTATAATGTGCTTGATTTTTGTTCAATATGGTTTATAGTTTATATTCAATATAAAATCTAAACACAGTGACGATAAAACCATAAAATAATTTTTATATTACTAACTTTATCGTAGAGGACTAGATACATTTTACATTATTGTGCGTGTGAACATTTCACTTTCGTTTCAAAACATTTGAACCTTTTAGAAGACAAAAACCAATCAGAATTTTATAGAAACGTATAGAATCAAACTAATCTGAATGAAGATATACTTATAGCGTGAACATAAAGTGTATTCTAAAGGAAGGAATAGTGGCGGTGGTAGTTAAATTCACCAGGGCTTTTGGACTTTCTCGATAATCCATTTGTGCAAACATGCTAAGAAGCTTGATGCTGTTATAAGTTGGAAGTATTTTTCCTATTAAGTGAAATAAAGAAATCGTAAAAAAAGGCAACTTTTCTTGGAATTCTTGCGTCAAGAGAAAGATGAGAATTGGGTATTAAGATGGAGGGGAGCTATCCGACGGTTTTTTCATCCTTAATGGCAGGAAAGATGGAAGGACACCACTTTAATCCATTCGTTCATCTGAGGAATGAAGAAAGAATAAGTAAAGCAAAGAAAAAATAGGTAGAGAAAAAAAAAAGGAAAGCCACATGGAGCCGTGTGGAAAAGTCGTCGTTTTCGTCGTCAGTCAAGAGACATGCATGGGGAGGGTTTAACAGATGATGGCCATTAGGGAGATTGACAGTGAGTAAGGAGCAAGTCCAAGATGATGTTTTTTTTCTTTTCTTTTTTTCTCCCTGTTTAGGAGCCACTGTGAGTTTTTTCGGTACGCTAACTGCTTTCTCCCCTATTACTTAAACTTAGTGATAGGACAAAAGCTTGATGTAGTTAACTATGACAATATGGAAATTTTTTCAGAGGACTCTAACTTTCCGTTCGTCTTTTTTCTTCCCTTGGGTACGTCCACACAAAATATTCTTCAGGAAAAAAAATGCAATAGCAAGGGAAAGGGATCTTTTGTGTTATTCTCTACTTTGTAATGGCTTTCAAGTAAAAAAAAACGACGAGAGTCCTTTCACAGGCATGCAAAGCACAAATGGCATTACTTCATCTTCATGGCGTTGCATCATCGTCATCATCATGGCATGGTGTTATTAGAGAATGACAAGAACGAAGTGGCTCCTCCTCGGTGATAACATTCGACCAGATGTGTTTCTAACCCATATTTTCTTTCATTTGTATGTAGTATTCCTCCCCCCACCAACAATCATTATGACATTCCATTCCTATTTTTTGAATCATAAAAACATGTCATCTTAGTAAGCTTGAAGTTAAATGTAACGTAATTGCGGTCAATTTTTAATCTTTCATGGGTTGCAATTTTATGGCATCATACATGCTTTTGAAACATTCATGCGTATTCACACTGTTAATCATACATACTTCTTGTAATTAACAATACAAACACAAACATACTCTTTTTTTAAATCCTAGTCTGGTACGAGTACACTTTACGAAATCGGATCAATCCGTCAAACCATTTTTCATTTGTTTTGCTGATGGCCGTCAATGGAAAAGGAGCAGCTACAAAGACGGAAGACCATTCCTATTTTTTGAATCATAAAAACATGTCATCTTAGTAAGCTTGAAGTTAAATGTAACGTAATTGCGGTCAATTTTAAATCTTTCATGGGTTGCAATTTTATGTCATCATACATGCTTTTGAAACATTCATGCGTGTTCACATTATTAATCATGCATACTTCTAGTAATTAACAATACAAACACAAACATACTCTTTTCTTTTTAAATCCTGGTCTGGTACGAGTAAACTTTACGAAATCGGATCAATCCGTCAAACCATTTTTCATTTGTTTTGCTGATGGCCGTCAATGGAAAAGGAGCAGCTACAAAGACGGAAGTAGCTATAGCAAACATCATTTCCAAAAAAAAAATGAATGACTGTGTGAATAATAACCCCTCAAAAAAACTTGTAATACTTTGACTGTGACAGTAGTCATCTTTGAAATAAGAAAGCATGCAAGTTGTCTTCTTGCTTTCTTTTTATTCGCCATCCTTCTTTTTCATCAGTCTTTTCCTTTTATTTTTCTGGTTGTAAAGTGGCATTGAGCGATCGATCTCTTGAGCAGAAGAAAACGAAAAAAATGGAAGATGAAGACCAAGACGAAGACCAGAGCTAAAGACTATCCAGGAAAAAAAGGAGAAAAAAATCACTACTGCGTATATGCAATAAATAGAAGAAGAAGAAGGGAAAAAGAGAAAAAAGAAGACCATCAAGTTTAACTAACTAAAAAAAGAGAAAAGTAATGTGGAAGGGAAAGCTTTCAAGGACCATTCTATACGTATATGTATATTTAAGAATCCACTGTATAGGTTTTCGTATTTTTTTGTTCAGAAAAAAATCAAGAAGACCAAAACTAAGCGAAAGACGCGCGGGGCCATTTACCTCCTCCGGGAAAAAATCATTAGCAAGCAAGCACACAGGAAAGAAAGGCAGAAAGAAAGAAAGAAAGAAAGAGAGAGAGAGATAGAGACGAACCAACAAGGCAAGAAAAAAGTGAAAGGCTAAAGGAAAATGCTTGCTTCCTTGCTTGCTTTTTTCTCCCCGATCCCCCCTCATTTTTTACAGAATACTTTGACTTACTTTTTTCTCTTCGAAAGAAAAAAAAACGAATTAGATAATATATGTTCATATGAGGTATGTATGCATGCATGCATGCATACTACTTACATTCACCAAACAAACCCGTATTGCATTTTATTTACGGTGAAATGAATGAATGAATGGATGGAAGGATGGATGGACGGATGCCTGCTTCTTGTCCTTAAGAGAAAACTTTTTGAGGGAAAGAAAATGAATATATCAGGCAACATTTGTACTGGGCTTTCTTTTCTTTTTTCCACGGAGATCCTTTTTTTTCTTTTTCTACTGATTCAGTGTTATTGCTTTGATGGCTAAATAGGCTACTTTCTTGAGAAAAGTAAATGGTTTGAGGGATACCATGCATGCATGCTGCACATGAACAGAAAGGAGTGTGGGACGTTTGTGAAAAGAAAAAAAAAGTATTAGGGAAAAAAATATCTTATTCTCTTTTTTATTAGAGTTTTATGTAAAACACTCATTCATGTATGTCTTATGATTTTCCGATATTTCTCCTTCTGGTCTTTCACAGTAAGTAACCAACGCTAGTCCCAACCACGCAACTAGGTATGTATTGTGTTTTTAGTGAGATAAAAAAGAATTCCATACTTAATTCTCTTTTTCAATCAGTTCTTTTATCCTTATAATTTACTACAATCTATTTTTATCAAAATCTCGTTAAATTTGACCTCATAATCACGTCATCAGTCATCAGTTTTTTTTATTTAGTCTGTACTTGTTTTCGCAATCTTAAATTAAAATCATGTACGAACACGGGAAAGGTAGGTGTTGCCCAAGCACATCAATTGACTATCCACGTCTTGTTAAGAGGTATTATATATATGTGACGTAAAAGATTCACGTAAAGATATTATTATCAAACACATTTCTTTGGTTCAAATTTTTGGATTTAGAGTTTCCCATCAATATTTACATTTAAACAGGGGAATTGGGCGAGATTCTGAAAGGAATTGAAGTTGTGTGCTTTAAGAATGAGAAGAACATTTGTTAAAGTGAC
>JAHZMX010000422.1:0-59432 GCA_027743895.1 Seira musarum
CATTAAATCAGTATTCTGGGGACAACTCTTTCGCTGTTAACCCTTTTCAGCTTTCGCTGTTAGCTCTTTTCAGCTACGTCGTTATCGCTGCTTAACAGCTTTATTTCACCATCAATAAGCTCTATAAAACTGAATATGTTCATTTTGAATGATTCAAGTATATATTTATATGAGCCAGGAATACATTCCACGTTGGACAGAAAACGTAATCTGTATCCATCAACTTTACTATTTTCACAAAAACATTCAAGTGATCTTAGGCTTCACATATTAAGCTTACTTTCACCAAATAATAATAATCCTAAAGCCTAGAGAGTAGTGGCATGCCACGACATGTACTTTTCAGTCTTCAGTCCAAGGTTTACAACAAGCGCTAAGCGCGGAGGGGAAAGGAAATATTAAAATGTTTTTCGGATATGAATTCATGTATAATATTGCCACGGAACTGAGGATTAGACTAGCTTGGAAAGTATTATTTAATGTTATAAATTTACGAAGCCATACATGTTATGAACTTTGCGCTTCGTTGTACAGCAGCTCTGAACTATGTATGCATGTACTTGACTCGCAACAAATGTAATGAGTGAAATGTGTCACTTGAAGTAGGTCTTGAAATGGTTAGAGAAAGCTAAAAATTAAGTACTTCCTGCTGGTTTTGAAAGCGACGAAGTCATTTTTTTTAAATTACAGTACAACCAATTTTTAAAATTTCCTTAGCATGGCTCATTTATACGATATAATTTCTTAATGGACCCCAAACTTGGGCCATGCCAAAAGCATTAACTTATCATTCATAAAATACCCTAGTTTGAAATTCCGTGGGAGAGCTATAAGCCATATGACCATTGACCGGTAGCTCTTCCTCATAAAATACTAACGAAGTCAGACGGCTCCAAGATAGACATTAAATATTTTAATTGACTTACTTAAGGCAATTGTTTAAAATACTTTACTTTCCTCGAAAAAACAAAACAAATTCCATTGGTTTAGATAACACTGTACCTACGAATTCCGTTCTGAGTTTACGAGCACCAGTAATAGTATTACCTAGCACTTCCATCAAAGTTATGATGAGAACATTGAGAGCTCGGAAAAGGGAAAATCCCTGAAGTGCTCGCCACCACACTTTCATGGCTTACTTGACTAAATTTAGCATGAGCACACAAGTGTGCAAAGTGTGCAAAGGCACTCATTCCATATCAAGTATCAAGTAGTGTGGTGGTGTGCTGGTGATACTCTACCTTTTAAAGTCTATACCTGATGATGAATGATGAATTATTGAATGTAATTAAATATTGATGTCAGTTTAAAAACTCGCGAAGAATGCATGCAGGGACGAAGGACATGGGCATATGAGAAAACTTCCGCGCATGACGCAAATGTTTAGAATATTTTATCAGCATTTTGATAGAAATTACAACAGTTTTTTAAAAGAGCCGTTTAAATATTGAAATCCACTTTGTAGTTTCCCAATGATATTAGGAGGTGATTTGAATACCGTATGTGAAGTATAGTACTTGCATACTTCACTCCACTCTACACATATATTGCAGCCTACTCACTTTCAATTATTCAAACGACTTCCTTAGAAATTCCATTTTATCATCGTGCAGGTAAACCCCTTAATGCAATCGCCTAAAGCATTTTGAGCTGCACCATTTCATATTCATAGAAAGCAAGCATGCAGGTATGGTGCAAGCAAGAAACGAGAAAGTAATCAATGGAACTATTTTTTTTCATTCGCAGAATCACCAACCCTGGAGGACTTTGGAGCAGCACTCCACTTGCTGAGAAACGACTTGGATCATTTGAGATCGGTTTTTGTCGCCGTTGAAAATGGAGATCTTGGTATGTTAAAAGCACTTGGGATTAAAGACTCGGAGATTGGGGACGTGAGATTCTTTCTGGAACGGCTCGTCAACACTGGATTCCTTGATTAAATATATCTTTTCATCTACAAACGTCATCACTTATCACAGCATCATAATCATCATAATCATCATCATTCCAACCAGCTCAGCAGTTACTATCATCAAGGGAAGGAGAAGGGAAGGACTACATTATTTAAGAATTATGAAATCATACTTATTTTTATCAAAGAATGGTGATGATGTTGATGAACATGAATCATGATTATGATTTCGATTCATTCATAATAGTCATACGCCTAGCAATTCTTTACCTTCACCTTGTTTAATATTTATGGTAGGTTTGCTCTATAGCTCAATATCTGATTTCGTTAAACAAAGGAACTTTAAATTGCCATTGCTGAACTGAACTGATTCAAAGTTTGAGCTCAGATTAGATAACAAAATTTGTTTCGATCGATGTCAAGAAAAACTTCTCAGTTTTACTTCTTTCCGTTGTTTCGACTCCCCTGAGAGAGCACACGACACGAGAAATTTTCTTACAACTTCTTAAATCACAAAAATCCATACAGTTTTCCGGCATACCTACACACAATATAATATGTTGAAAATTTTACTTTTCCACTTTATGTATATTTCCTGCAGAAGAGAGAACTGAAAGTAAAATTATATTTTGAAAAAGAAGATATGAAGATTAAAGAAAAACGATTTTCTTTTTGTGTGTGTGAACGTGAGCGTGTGATGTGATCCTTATGCTTTACATCTACATGTAGCTTTAGATATAGTGGCATTAGTATTATTGACTACTGACATTTCCCTATTGAATACCACTCTACTGCTTATCATTATTACCTGTGGTTAGTTCCGCTTCTGGGTTTGACTAGGACGTGCAACGAACCAACTTCGTTTATGATGTCGCGATCTCTTATTTGATGGAAATTCAGAGGGACGATAAGAAAAGGATAATGGAAAAGTGAAATACATAAAGTTGAAAGAAAACTCGCTTTTCTCTCTCCAAAGCTACATGATTATATAGCCTTATACCCCATCGTCAAAAATTATTAGTGTCTCCGTCGTCTCGAGGTTTTTCTTTTCATGTGGGCGTTGCACTCCAACCCAATCCATGAACTTTTGTTGAAGAATAAGTCTATATCAACCTATCAATCGGAAGAAAAATAATGTGCTCATCTTGTTTCACATTATACCGGCTCCTTTTCCTTATTACTATGTCTATAGACGCATTGAGTTGTGAAGGAATCTCTGTTGAACCGAAATTCAGTTTATTTCGCTTCGGGCATAATTATCCTTTCCACCGTATGTAGTTTTTCTCATCTCTGCAACATGTTTAACACTGCATTACTTCCCCAGCGGACGTTCTTATGGGTAACCATCAGCATCCTATCATTCACCAACGCCAACATCATGCTCTTCACATGAGTCATTCAGAACCACATGATTTCCTTATTTTCAATCTTTCAACTTTTGAAATAAAAGCTGGAAAGGAATCTACTACCTGCTGCGCCTAATGTCTTTTCTCATTTCACCCACTTTCTTCTGTTGACTTTTTACCGACCCAGTGAACAAAGAACAAAGGAACGACGGTTATAATTAAGAACACGACTCTTTGAGAAAACAAAAGCTCTAGTGAACATATTAAATTTCCACATTATTCTCGAGCTCTGCCAACATGCAATTTTCTTGGCCGTTACATCACTATCACCGTTCATCACAACTACGAGGAGAGACAAAGGATTAGGCGAGAGGGAGCCTATGAAAAATGGATGCAATGGAACATCCACAACGTAATTGACAATGACAGTTTCATTGAGAGCGAGCTGAAACTAGCGCAAAAGGATAAAGAGAAGGTGACCTGCAACCCAGCTTAAAATTCTACAAAGCTCTTTTTTTAACTTCATTATTGATGTTTCTTCCCATGTCAGCTTCAATTTTCCTCATGAAAATTAACCACAACAGCAGCAGCAAAAATGACCGGAACGAGTTACATCAAATCCAAGAAGGAAATGAAAGTTGAAATCAAATGCCATCATCCCCCCTCACGAATACAGCAACACAACAACAGCAACAACGCTTGGAACAACGTACCACGATCTAAACAAAACCTCATTTCTTCGTGTTTACTTTGCGCTCTTGCACAAACATAAATTGTCAACGGTTGTTAGCATTATCCCAGGTTAACTATTTTTTCTTTATTATTAAGAGACATCTTATGCGGTCTCTAATGCTATTAAAGCGAATTGCCTGTATGGAATTAAAAATTGGATAGGATGTGTCCTACTCTCTACCTACACCCACCGCTCTATTAACTGAGTTGTGGATTAGCTAGGCACATGCCTTTGTATTCCTCGCTAGTTTTTTTTATAAAAAAAAACTTTCTGCTTCGTTTCCGTGCTCTTTATTGCTTTCTGTTTGAAAATCCTACTACGTAAGTCATGCAACACCACAAAAAATGTTAAAGGGAAAGAGCAACAAGAGTGAGCAAGCAATGGCAATGGTAAAAGTAAAGAAAAGAGACCTTTTCCTTTTTTAAGAGTGAAGCAGTAATAGCGCATAACAGCTGCCCTTTATAGTAGCTAATGTGCATATCTTCATTTTATATATACGTTTAAGAGAACATCAAAAAAAAATCTTGTAAATGCATCTAGCCATTATATAAATCATATATAATTTCAATTCTAAAACATTTTCTTTTTAAGATTGTAGTGTTGCGTCGTGGGCAGAAATAAATGTTCCATTTGGTTGCGCCCGTGCTTGAGATATAGTGCACTAGTTTTGCAATAAAAAAGGGAAAATTTTCTACAAAGAAAAAGAGTTAAAGGATTTAAGTGCAGGGATAGTATAAAAGAGTATACATTTTTAAATATGTGCTATACACATTGCTTCATCATCATCATCATCATCATGATTTTCCATTGCCTCCGGTTCATTTCACCTTCTCACAAATAAGTCCCTCATGGGAAATAACACATATCCTTTTTATAATTCCGTAACGACTTGAAAAGAAGGGAAGGGCTATGCCATTCTTTTTTTTTTCTGGAATATTTTTAGAAAGCCTAAATTTTATTGGATGAGTTGGAAGGAAGAAAGTGGTAGAAGGGAGAACCATTAATTTAAAAAAAAAAAAAAACTCTACCTGTATTATTCTTTACAATCTGTTTCTTTTCCTTTCTCCGTCATTCTCATTTCGAGGAAAAAAATTAAGAAAACAAAAACAGGCTTCGCGTGGGAAGATTCTAGGTTTCAAACCATATGTATGTAGGTGTGTGCGGTGCATGTAACACAAAAAGTCTCTTCTAATTTTCATGCTTTGCCGGTAGTAATCCAAATGAACTTCTAATTAATTCGAAGCATGAAATGGAAATTGGAGGCGAAGAAGTTTTTTTTCGTTTCCTTCTTTCACTCTTATTCAGGGTCTTTGGATCCATCCTTCGTAGTCAATTAATTCACGTTAATGGCTAAACGAGAAATGAACTCTTTAAGAAATGTTTTCCTTTAAAACAGTTCAAACTCTTTTTGTTCCGCCGTGGTTTTATTCGAAATAAAGTCAAAAGAAAAAAATCAAAGCCCTGTAGTGGTTTAAATGAGGGAGAACGATATAAAAAAATTCATGTTTAAATGTGAAATTTCGATAACTTCTAAAGTAACCAGTATCACTTTTTGGGGAGCGACGTAATCAGAATTTGAAAACATTACCGACAGAGAAAAATGTTGATTTGAAAACGAAAAATCTCCTCATAAATTCACATGATGGGATTCCATTTCAAAACGAGGTATATTATTTTAATGGAAGGAGAGTTAATGACAAAAACCATGTAAAATTGTAGTCATATAGTCTTACGAGTGTACATTACTTACTTAAGCAATTAAGTATTAAAAGAAAGGCACATATACGTGCATACAGACATTAGTCTTGTAGGAAGGCTTTTAGAGTAGCACTAGTGAATTAAATATGAAATAAACTTACGTCGCGTGAATAAGTATGAGTGCTTCGCTTTTTGCTTAAAATTAAGGTAAATTGTAAAAGTGCAAATTATATTATCACAGAGTTAGATGTACATACCTAGGTATAATATCAAAATGTATTAAAATCAGGCATAATGGAAGGTTTTGGAGTGAAATGATAGCTAGCTTGAAGGTTATTTCCATTAAGTATTCCTTATTTATAAAATATATTTGTTCGCCTTTTTTCTCATCCATTTACGAAATAGAAAAAAAGTGTTTTGAAGGGACATTATTTTACCAGTCTCAACTGAAAGTTCAAAGGGAGTCCCAACCCGAAGGTATGGTGTGTAGGCGAATTTTTTTTTTAAAAACCTATTCTGTATGTATGTAGGTAAGGAGAAAAATGCTATGAATACAAAACAGATCACAGGGTTTTGATTGGCAGGGTTTCCGTTGCACTCCTGCTACTACATCAGAAAAGAAAAGTTGAGATAAGGGGAAAACTGATGGTTTCATGGGAAAATAAATACATATGGACATATGGACTAGAGCATATTTTTTTTGTTTTTGAGATAGATTCGGCATAACGATAATATATCTTTATTTAAATATTGATGTGTGTAATACACACCTAACATACATGTGCCCAAAAGCTGTATAATCTTTATTTATTGACAATCCTTTCGTGTATATGATGGTCCTTGATAAAAAACATATCTTTAATGCATATCATGCAGAACAGGCGCTATTTGAACACTTTCAAAATTTTTAAATAAGGAATTCGCTTCTTCACATACTTTACTGATATTGGGAGGGCGTGTCGTCACGCTTTCTCTCAACACCATCATATCATGACTTTTACTTTATATGCGCATTAACACTATATAACATTATATTCATTCTTCACATATCAGGAAAAAACAGTTTTCAGATCATATCGATGAAATGACATACATATCAAAAAAAAATATTTCATTTTACTGAAAAGCAAACACCCACGTGAAAGTTTTAGGAAAAAAACTACTTAACGTTTCACTTATGTTTTATGTTGCATGCTCGAAGCAAAAAAAGCTGTTGAACATGACACTTATCAAAGTTTTGCTTAATTTAATATTATACTTTAGAGAGGAGGATTGAAATATTGTGATAGGAAAAGCGAGGTCTGGATAAGTAAGTTCTCTTTGGGCAAATGGGGAAAAATTTCATATCAGGCGTTTGATTTGGAACTTGTTGGTGTTAGTGGCCGGAGTGGGAGTGCCGCCGAAGGAGACGAAAAGTTTTTGTGCGTCGCTCGTAGCCTTTTCTGTATATTTGTTCTGGAGTAGCTCTTGAAAATAATTTAAGAAAAAGTTTACCAAACTCAAAGAAAAGTATATTGCGCATTAAATCAGTTTCTCCGAGAAAAACCAATTTTGCCGGCGTTCTTATATATATGCATTCCCAAGAAAACTGGTTTACTTAAAAACGTTTGCTGACTGCCTGTGCTCGCTCTCAAAAAATAAACTTCTTTCTCTGAGGAGAATGGTAGGAGAGAATGAGTTGAAGTGAAGAGAGGAAAAGGAGAGCATTGCTCCTTCAATGTCAGTGCTGACTTTATTGGAAGCATAATAGAGAAGTTGAGTGGCAAATCCGGTAATCAAAAATAACGTTAGCTCAGTAAAAAACTGGAAAGATTTACACTTTACTTGATGTTTCATGAAAAGCAGAAGGATCAGTACATGACTGAATAAATTCATACACGTCTTCTCCCGTCATAACTTGAGATGCATTAGGAGACATAATGGAAACGTCATTGCGTGATGGGATGACAGGAAATTCATATTTTCCCCAAAGTGGGAGGAAATTGACTCTTGCATAGAATAAAGAATTCTTGAGATCAGGAGACGACAGCATATTAGATTTGCTTCTACTACCCACGTACAAGGAAAAAAGGTTTTCAAAGAAATAAATGGAAGTACCTATAGAGTGTCAAATGTAAAGGAACATTTGAATTTGAATGAAAACTTGGCGAAAATACTTAAAATTTATTTGAAGAAACGAGCAAATTAGAAATTCATGTTTACTTAGGTATTTAATCTGTATAAACAGAATGCATTATTCTGACTTATAAACACAGTCCAGTCCGTACTATATCCATCTAAACTCGAAATTTACTTTTTAGTTTTTACAAACAATCTCCTTTATGTATCTTAATAGGTACAAGACTCCACTACGATAAGGGAAATTTAAGAAAGTTTAGTTCTATTTACTTATCGTTATCTCATGTTTATCTTATGTGGATGAATGTAGTCTACAGCTTCATGTAATTCGATCAATTTCAATGATAAAACCTTGGAGAGGAAAGACAAAATTGTCGACTAGTAAACCTTTTCCCAGAATCCTGTTTCCCTAAAATATCGCATACCCACATACCCTTGTCAAACTTACTTACTTACTGGCATTTACTTAGCTTTGTGATTCTCATACAACATGTTTGACTGTAATAAAAAGTACGGTACAGAGCAGAACCAATTTTTGTTCATGTGAAGTGAAATATTGTATGTTTGTACCTGAAATGCAATCCCTTTTCATTGCACGTGAAGAGAAAGTCAATTCATTGTAAATACAACATTATCCACTATTGACTCTGTAAACTAACGCATTGTAGTTGTTCGTTGGGAGAAGGAAGCGTGAAAAACAAAACATGAACGCAATAACGTGACAGAAACTAACCTTCAAATAACATCTACTGTACCTTATGAAATGGATGAATTTTTTGTAGAATCACATGATGATGAAAGCAGTCAAGTGAATAAAATCGATTTTTCTAGAGATAATTATATTATTGCAATGCATGCATGAGAAAAGAACATTATTACATACATTCCACATTTTGTTTCGATTTTTGGGAGTTTGGCCAGAGAGCAAGAGAATTTCACACTCGAACACTTTCCTCTCCCACACAACCTTTCAAGATCTCTTTCACTTGAGGGAAGCTTAAGGAGGAAAATGTTGGCACACTCCTGCTTATTATATAGCTTCCTTGGAAGAAAAAGGAGCCTTGAGACAAAATAATTGCAACTTTAGCCTCTTATTTCAACACACATTTGTTGATCCTTAGTTCACAAAGGAAACTTGAGAAATCATATTTTAGTAATCATATTATTTAAAGCTATATAGCCAGGAAGGAATATGCCAGACTTAATTTTATATTTTATGATCATCTTCACCTCGTCACTTCAGTTATTTCAGTGTATAGTATTCATTCAAAGCTATAAACCCGTCATTTCGGGTTTTTACACCTGACCAAATTCACATGGTGGAGGAAATAGGTGCTTAAGCATTTCCATTCAACTACAATATGGTTAGCATTATTACGAAAAACGCATCCTATTTTCCTTCAATTCAATTTCGTTTTGCCCCTGGTCCATGACTGCTGTTGACTCTGTTCTCACTCCTTGTCTCGAATCTGATCTGAACCACCCTTTTCCCTCGTCCTCACTGCTTTCGCTGGTGATGGTGAAATGAAAGGGGAAATTTGGGCAATTGATGGCATCCGTTTGATGGCATATGAGAGGACAAAAAGTGCAAAGACAGGGCAGGAGTTTCCTCTCTGACGCAAATCATTTCAAGCAAGCTGAAAAAAGTGGTTCTTGAAAATATCGCTGAATCATATATGCACTCCTTTCCTTTGTTCCATCCTTACCATGTCCATTACACATTTTCCGTGAGTAAATACTATTTTCACTTTCATCTTGGCTGCCCTCCCAGGCAAATAAGGCCAAGATAATTTCTGAGGTTGAACCATATGCTAAAGTGTGAGTTTTTAAAACCTTTTCAAGAGGAAAATTTCTATTGACGGAAATATAAACTTTCAGCATTTGCTAGGTGGCCATTATTATTGCTCTAAAAATACAAAGCTTTGAATAGTAAAAGTAGAAAAGGGACAATTCTGGTGGTTTTTTTTTGTTCCGAAAAAAGTTCTTGTTTGGCTTAAAAGTCTAGTGGGTTTTTTGCCTTGTTCATGGTGACGGGGTTTTTTTTAAAATACTTGAAAAGAAATACAGCTCGTTTAGTACATAAAAGGTTCTAGTGGTTCTGCTGCTTTTATGATCTTGTTGTGTGCTCAAGTTTTTGTTTTATTTCCTGAGATCATGCAACTACTTTACTTTCAAAGGTGAGGTAGTTCGGCTGGCTTGCATGGTCTGAGTTGGAATCGAAAGCAAAAAACCAGTCTGCCATTCTATTTTGCCAGTTAGTTATTTTTGGCCTTGAGTTTAGCAAACTGTGAATGCATAAATAAATCAAGGCGACAGTCTGGAAAATGGAATTGTAGATCAATTGCACAAAACATAAGAGTAACTGAGTAACCGTCAGCGGACGGAAGGTAAAACCGGTAGAACCACAATTCCGTTTTGAAGTACCTACGTTGTATATTTGCACAAATCGATTTTACTTTTCTTACCGCTAAAAATAAAGCATTAGGGGTTTATGTAATGGTGCTCGATTCTATTGAAACGTATGTGAGGAGCAATTAATGATGGCTTTTTATGAGGCTCCTTTTATAACTAAAGTACTCTTTCCAGCTTAAATTGGCAATGTCCGTGGAATAGGTTAATTGAGAGAGCGTTTTGAAAGAGGAGTTGGTTTCAAAAGGATCCACTTTCTTTTGAAAATGAGCAATGAAGAAAATCGATTAATGAATCCTGGCCAAACAAGCAAGGTTTACAACTAAGTACACACATGATATTGAGAACACCGTGGGTCTGGGTGTAACATGAATCCCCCATCATGTTACGTGAGCAAGCATCACTGCATTCTTCTTTGGACGTCATTCAATAATGCACCATTCTCATTTTCCGAATCGCCTATTTGATCGTCTCTATTACACGAAACGATTCGATATGCTTAATCAGCTCATGATGTTCCTCTGTTCTATTCTACAAAGCGGCTAAAATTCTAGCCACAGTTTTTGATAAGAGAATATGTTGAAACTGTTTAAACTTGCCCCGTAGGTGTTCATGATAGTGAGGCAATACCATCATCATAGAAGATAAAAAAATCAATGTAATGAAGTCTAAAATAGACGACATGACATCATGGCATTCAATCCCTTTGCCAGCATATCCATACCCGCCGCTCTTTGGTATTAGAGTCATGGTTGAACGTGTTTATTTGCTTAGCTAAAACATTACTCGTGTAATGTATGTAAATAGCTCCCCCAAGTACCACCTTGAAAACATTAGGTGAGAGCAGGGGAGAATTTGCATTTTCCAAACCGCCAGGTCTGCGCGCTCCACCCATACAAGAATTATTACTTTTTACAACATTTTCTCTTAACATCCACCTACACGACCATGCCAGGTCAGGCCAAACCAGAAACATTAGTCGTTGATGCATTCAACTAGAAAATGTTTGCTATAAGTAAGGCTGGCAAGGAGGATGCATTAAGTTTTTCCTCATGTAATCTAACACTACATTTTAGCGCCGACATCATCATCATCCCCACACATTTTTTTTTCTCTCTCTCCCTTCGTTTCTTTCACTCACTCACGCAGCTTTCATGTCCTACTCAAACTTCAAAAACAGAAATAGGGTCATCATATGGAATGAAACTAATGGTGCTAGAAAGTACAAGTGAAAGTAAACATGCTCCTGCTTTTGTATGCTGAAAAAAAAAGTACGAGAAATTCCGAAGCTTTTTTTGAGGGAATGAGTCATTAAATACTTTACTACAGAACAACATGCAACACATTCTGGGTTTTCAATGGTGGCATTACAATACTCGGAAAATACTAGAACAAGGACAGTTTCTTTTCCTGGAGGAACTTGAGATTATTATTATGATGAAACTGGCAATTTTTCTAATCATGCAGGAGGAATATAACATCATTTACATATCACAACTTTAATGAGCATGAATAGTAGGTAGTTTACTAGATGACTGGTGGTGGGCGGTGAATGTGGATGACGAGCGGAAGGGTTTTAAGGGAAGAGATGAAGCAGGGATTAGTTCTGGTTCGATGTTTTAATAACTTCGTAACTCGAGAAAAGGGAACCGTGAATTTGAAAAGCTATTCATGAATACTGCGTAAAAATGAGTGAGGTGATTCAGTAGCTTCAAATTAACCCACTGTATCATGCATGAGCTTATAAAGTTTTCACGAGGAAAAAAATACTTTATTTTGCCAAGGAGTTCTTTTATCTAAACTTTCAGACATAGAATGTTAGGTGGATACAATGAATAAAGAAAAAGGAGACTTTGGAGAAGTTTAAAACAAAAGGAAATTAGAGGTGCCTATTTACGTATTCCGTCACGAATGAGTATTTTTTTATCATTGGATGTTGGTAGAAGTAAATTCTTCCATCACAAAAAGGATCAGACTTAAGTAAGCTTGTTAGCTGAGTTGTTGTCAGTTGAGCAGCATGCTTTAACTTTTATTTAACCTTCGTTTCATTTTTCTTCCAGTTTCCATTCCAGTGTCGCTTCTGTAATTTGCATTCTCTATAGGTTTGCATAGCAATGAGGACAGCGGTTTGCGGTAGTCCCGATGAATGCACAGAGTCCCATAAAAATTATTACGTGTTGCTAGGGTGAATTTTTCATCATTTGCATCAATTGCTCTGTGCATGTGTTGCGTAATACTCCATCCATTTGGCTTTCCATAGTAACTAGGCTGAGCGCAGGCAAAAAAAAATTGTCGTGAAATTATGCACCCCGACTATTATATTTTACTATAGTCATTCATTTTGTTTCATCATTGCACCGGGTTTGATTAAAGAGCAGTGTAAATGTCAGGCACAGCAGAACATTTCAAACAATTCTGTTCATGACAGACTCTCAGCCTTTTCGATCAGAGTGGGAGAAAGGACTGACTACTGCGTGAATTGTTGGATTTATACTACATAATCCAAGGGTAAAAATACCTTTGAGAGTTGCTCTCTCCAACTAATATTTATCCTCAATTTTAATTCTTCCCTTTTGTGTTCGTTCATTGAATGGGTAAAAAGTTTTTGTGTTATTTACTTTTGTGATTAGAAGCACAATATCCATGTACTTAGTTCGTTTCTTTTGTAAAAGAACTATAATTTGATCAGTGGTACACACTATCGTACAAGGTATTTGTGTAGTTTTTAACTGGTGGGCCACATAGCTCCCTGTTATCAACACACAAAAGCCAAAAAACTTAAGGCTTCATTGTAATCCTCTGTGGCATTTGGTCATGGCGCCTTCATAAATATTTCTGTATCCACCTTTGGAATTTTATTATTCAATTTCTGGCATAAAATATGGAATTTGAAGGGTTACGTGGACTTGCATGAATAAATAGTGGACAAAAGAAAGGAAACCTGCTGAAATCGATAAATATGGCCCAGTTTTCCAAACTTTTGTAATTTTAGCAGCTTAGTTTTCTAGAAAAAAAACTAGTGCGATGATTTGATGAACAAAAAGCAAGCAACCTAACTGTATTGTTTGTTTTCCCGATCAATTTCACGTTATTAGATTAACCTGGAGATTGGGATTGTATTTTTTAACTAAACAGCCAATCCGCCATTGCCTAATTGAGACTACATTCTATGGTTTCTTCGAAAGCATCCTGAATTGTGTTTACCCTACTAAACTAATTTTTGAATTAACTCGATCCAGTTTCGGTGTAGAATTGCAATAACGTATTTGTGTTTCGTTTGGGCATTATATCGTTGTATCCTGATGCTTTCTGCTGCTTTCCCCTCTATATTTAGCGGAATTACTCAATATTGATCCCGCTCCAATGAAGCGAAACATGTAAAAAATTATACTTCCTTTTTATGTTGAGCTCATGGAAAAGCACAAATGTTTCCCTTTTTGACTTCGGAATAAACTTTATATAATAATATTAATGACCCCCCGGAAACGGAGAGAAAAAACAAACGCAATTTTCAGAGAAATATTTTTGGCGAACCCGTAAGAATGTGAAGTAATATGTGGTGTCGCATTAACACATAAATTGGTTGGATTTCCAGGTATTGCACTTTTGTGGTGAACTAAGGAAATCAAATTATGTAACCTGCTTACATTTTTACTGCGACCCGACCTTTACGTATGTAACTCGATCCAACCTGGTTACGACGTTCGTGGTAGATAGGTAGAGTAGGTAGGTGGAAAGAAATCGTAAAAAGATGGATTTATTGAATTGAGAGTAAAATGTAAATTGGAAAAGAAAAAAGCATTTAAATTTGCGAACGTTGCGAAAACCTCAGTTCCATATAGCCACCACCTGCCTACAATAAAAACGGGAAGTAAAATGAAACGCCGTTATAAATCGTAAATTTAAAGACTTTTTCCGTGTTTGCATTTTACGAAAGACAAAAGTGGTAACATGCACAAGCTATTATTATTTTTTGACTGTGATTGACTGACATATCACAGTCCGCATGTTGTTGTTTGCACGAAACCGACTCTTGCTTTGGTTTGCAAAAGTGAATTAATTATCGAGTGGTTTTCCCTAATCTTTTCTCATATCATGAAGCCTTTCCTTGCGTAGAGGATGGAGTTCCAAACGCGTTATAAATCATGCACAAGGGAAAAATGGCACCACTGGCGAAGAAAATTGCGAGATGAATAGAAAGTTAGTAGAAGGCTTAATGAATTAGCCTGATAAACGGTGGCTAATGAATTCGAAAAAAACAGGCGTCTTTAATTACATGAGCCGCAAGAAAAAGTAGATGCTGTCGGTATATAAATCTTTTTGCGGTATTAATATGTCTAAAAAGACAAGTTTGGCCAAGTAACACTTGTTTTGGGGCAAAATGAGATTTGCTCTTTTAAATTGCACTCAAGTATAGCGAAAACGATTAATTGTCAATTGTAGCTTTAATTAGTCATACTTAATTCTGCATCTTTTCCTTGAGATTGAATGAATTGCAATAGAGCTAGGTACAAGAAAATTCAAGGACGTCATTTGAGTGAAAGGTGTCTCTCCTGTCATTTAGCCTTGGCATTTTCCGTTTCTCCCAAAATTGAATGACGTGCGTTTCTGAAGCTTCAATGTCTTATACTGGCACTAAAATAAATTGGTATAGTTACTTTTTAAAATTACTGAAGCCAGTCAGACGTTTATTACTTCAGACTTCACTTCTGGCTAAAATGGCGCATGAGAATAAGTAACTGCATCCATGTATTTCTACGAAAGATGAGCAAGTTTACCTATTTTTTTATTTGATTTTGTGCCGTTGGGTTTCGCAAAAACAGTTTTGAAATTTATATGATGCAACATGATGTGACGCCTTTAGGGGCAAATGAATGTCGTAATCGAAGTGGGTTATTAACTGCTGTCGTCGACACTTTATGTTGCTATTCTTTATAATCACGACATTAGTTGGAATGAAAGTTGGCAAACGCTGCACATCGAAGGTTTGAGCTCTTAACTTGGCAAGGTTAAGGTTCTTAAAAAATTAGAACCAATTTACTCTAGCGGTATGCGGAAATGGAAGCAATTCTAGCTGTCGATGTGACGTAACATCAAGCACATAAATTAAACTCGATAGAGATAACCTTCTTGAATGGAGAAAAGAATTTTGGATTGGGTAAGAATGGTAGTAAAATAAGTCGCTTTGGGCAGTTTATTTTTAGACTTGATATTGTAGACGTACAGAACAACAAAATACACAAAAAATGGAAACAAAAATTTATGATAAAGCTACATAAAATCTTAGATCAAGACATTACATTTTTTGTGGTTTTCATGTTATATAGGATATTATTATGGAATATATAGACTTTCTCTCTGGTACGAGTAAGATAGAATAACAAAGTTAGTTTGGCAACAAGAACAAGTCAGTTTTTGCGATAGCGCAAGCATTAAAATATTTGCCCAGCTTGAATAAACATTACATGTAGGACATACAAATTACAGACAAAAGGAAGGAGAAAATAAGGTGAGGTTAGAATTGAAAGGACATTTTTCATTCTCTGACTAAGACTGACTTTCGACCCAATACATTTTGTATGCATATACATTTTGTATTGTATTCCCTATTCTAATTTGTTTGATTCATTTTGCAAAAATTACATTGAAACAACAAGTGACAGGTGACATGAAAGACTTTTTATTTATGGCTGATTTTTTGGTAAATAGGAACAGAGAGAGGAGGGGATAGAAACTCATAAATAAAAAAGCGTGACAACAAGAAGAAGAGCGGCAGGGAAAAAATACAATGTAGGGCTTGGTTAGGTAGATTAAACAAACAAAAAGTAAATTTTTTGGCACTCTTGTAGATTTTCCCGTGAATCGATTCCAGGAAGCCCACGCGCTTGATCGCAATTTATTTCACACAACTTTCACTAGAGGAAGTACTGAACCAACGGTTAATGTGGTCGATTGTATTAACGCCAACGCACTAAAATAAAACGTATCCATAGATTCGTATAGCGCGTGATATCGGAAATCACGAGCAACAGCTCATGAAAACGAGCAAACGGTGCATATAAAACAGGAGTAACGCACGATTGATGGTAATCAAAAAAGTATTCATGTTATTTTCTAGAGAAAAGCATATAAAACGAGTTATGAAAAAGCATGAGGGAAAAGTGCATGTCATCCATATGAATATTTCAGAAGAAGGTTGACTTCATTCCTGGAGAACATGAAAGCGTCAGACAACGACCGACCGACCATCACATCATTTACCATCTTTAAAAATAAAATGCCCTTTTCAAAATAACTACGATCAATAACTATAATCAAAATTTAGGAAAAAATGATTTATCGCTTTCTTAGATCCGGAATGAAGTCAACCAACTGCATTGTATCGTGCAAATAGAAGATGAGAGTTAGTCAAGAAGAAAGTAAATTAAATTTCACTATGATTTTCCCCTAGACTGAACTAGAGGGATAAAATCACGAGGTGTGTTCCAAGAAGCAATCATGTTGAAATATCACGAGTCATGGGAAATTGTAACACGGAAAGCAATGACAACGTGCTTTCTTCTAAAAATATAGTTCGACATTCAGAATATCGTAGTGAATGTGAAGTCGTTGTTGGTTTAGTTCGTGGAAGCTTGTACCGTCTACTACTCCATGATAGATTACAATCATAGGAGGAGCGGTACTACGACTGACATGCTCGTTAGCCGACAAAAGGAGAGGTTAAAACAATAGAATGAAAACTGGAAATGTGTGTGTTTTTTATTAAAAAATTGCACGAATCAAGTCGTGGGCAACACTAATAATGGGAATGGCAACACGTTATTTTTTCATGTGCTTTACTTATTTCAACCGGAAGCAATTTTATTGAAATAAATGTTTGAATGCTTTCGTTTTTCCTGGACATAATAGACATGAACATAACAAAACGCGGACGCTGAAGGACTACATAGAACTCTCAATGACGCACAATTTTTGGGCTAGCTAGGGTTCACTAGAAAAAAAAATCAATTTTGTTTTCTGAGGGGAGTGGAGTTTAATAAACGTGAATTCAATTTAAGAGTGGAGTAATGGGCAACTGACAGAATGACGATTTTAACTGATGACGTGTACATGTGATATATATGAGGCATTCATACCGTAAGAGAGTAGATAAGAAATGTTGACTTCGTCATTCTTACCTGACATGAAGATTAAATAGATTGGATTATAAAAAAACGAGTCTTTTCAATTAATGAAATTCTTCGTCCTCTTAAAAATTCCCCTTTGTCCACATAGGTAAGTTTACAGGAATTGGTGCGATGATCATATCATGACGAAAGAAAATAAGTTACTCATATCTTAAATACATAGATTAAATGAATGCAACATAATATATGCATAAAAAACTAGTTAGTTACATATTTAAATTTTAGGATGACCATATTTCATTAGTATGTACAAATGAGTGATTAAGTGATTACGTAAGAGGACTACCTTAAAACTTTTACCTTTGAAACATTCTTCCTCCAAAATACTTTATGATGTTTAAACTAAAAATAAATGTTTATAAAAAAAACTAATTAGGCATGGAAAATTGTGCTTCTTTCCCACTATAATTCTTATAGCGGTAGGATGTAGCGTACTTCAGTAATTGTACGTAGACAAGTGTCAAATTAAGTAAAGGACCTAGATATGTGCATATTATATTTAAGTAGTCAGTCTATGTCGATGGTTAAAATCTTGATATAAGACAAGTATTTATCCACATTAAACAATAGTTGATAGTGATAGATAGTTGACGTGTAATTACACTTATGTCTGCGTCTACTACACTGATATTTATTCACTTGTGCTTCAACGAATATTTAAAAAAAACTAATGGTATTTCTTCTTCAAGCTTATTGAAATAGCTTTATTGAAACAACGATAGAAATTCTACATTTCCCTTATCTTTGTTAGAATGTAGTAAAGCTGAAACTATACTTCACGAAATAAATGTAAATGTATATATATTTATGTAGTTCTTATTATATTTAATAAAATTGCAATTGAACGATGATGTGCGTTGTGGTTTTGTGATTGTTGATTGTATTGTAAAGCATAATAATTGAATTGGGATGTATGANTGGTTAAAATCTTGATATAAGACAAGTATTTATCCACATTAAACAATAGTTGATAGTGATAGATAGTTGACGTGTAATTACACTTATGTCTGCGTCTACTACACTGATATTTATTCACTTGTGCTTCAACGAATATTTAAAAAAAACTAATTGGTATTTCTTCTTCAAGCTTATTGAAATAGCTTTATTGAAACAACGATAGAAATTCTACATTTCCCTTATCTTTGTTAGAATGTAGTAAAGCTGAAACTATAACTTCACGAAATAAATGTAAATGTATATATATTTATGTAGTTCTTATTATATTTAATAAAATTGCAATTGAACGATGATGTGCGTTGTGGTTTTGTGATTGTTGATTGTATTGTAAAGCATAATAATTGAATTGGGATGTATGAATAAAAATTGTTTGCGCTTGCGAATTTCAGAGAATTTAATAAAAATGGAATGAATGAGATTTCCTTTTTGCAAGTCTTAAAACTGAATTCATTTCAACCCTGGTTTCTTGAAAAATCACACATCCGCGTAGGATCTCAAGAATCACTCACCTTACTTTTTTCTAGGGCTTGAGGTTCCGAAACAAAGTCTCTATTGCTTCACAAATGCACCTATCCTCTTCAAAGAATTTTTTTGGTCCATGAAGGACCACCACCGCATGATCATTGTATTTGGTAGCAAAGCTAAACTATTGCATGTCTTTTATTTGCGATGACATATCCTAATTTTAATTTCATGAAATATAAAATATTTCCGACATGATATGTCAAGAGGCTACGAAGAATTCCTAAGAGAGCATCAAGAAATATCTGCACGTCTTCTTCTTTGAAGTCCCTGCAGAAATTCTTTCCTTCCCAAGCATACTTTTTTCCTCCATATTTTTGCATTTTCCTTCTTTACCTTGAATTCAAATGTTGCGTCAGCCAAAAAAAGGAGAGAGATTATATCAAACAAAAAGAAATTATTCTTTTGAAAGACAAGGCTCATAAATTATAATTTGTTATTCAGCTCCTCAAAATCTTCTCTCTTACTTTCATGTCGTGTAGTTTAGTCAAAACTACTATATCAGTCAAGAAGCCCATTACAGCTCTAGAAAGAGAGTTTAAAGTTTTCTCTGGTCAAAAAGAAAGGACTACGTATATGCATATGCATATATGCACGTATATCGGTGTTCCTCTTGGAAATTGAGTGTTTTCAAGTCTTGGAACCAGAACCAAACTTAAAAATGAATGATGACAGGTACAATAGGAGCAGGAACTGATTAAAAGTGCATTGAAATTTTTATACTGATGTGATATAGATGATATGGGGGGAAATCCGTAAGTATGTATCACTACATAAACGAATGTGTTGAGCAACATTCATTGACAATAGGGGAAAGGATGGAAAATTTTGTGGGTTTGGTGCGTCAACAATAATGGTAAACTAATCAATAATTTCATGCTTTCCACTCTCCACCTCTCTTTCTTTATGCAAGGCTGGGCAGTAAATTAACAATAGAGTAGAGCTTAGATTATCCTGGGTAGTGCATATGGAATCTGCATGAGGACATATTTACGTCGTCGTCATTTCGTCATCAACAATAAACACTAAAAAAAGCTCATCGCCCAACTATGTGAGCAGAGGTTGACAAAACCAGTCTCACTTTAGATATGTGCACCACTCTCATCTCACCCTGAAAAAAAGAAGTTTGCTGGAGTACTTATAGTAATCTCATGATAAAATCTTTTCTTTCCTGTTTTATCGTCCGATGAGGAAGAAGACCACCTGCTTGCTTTTGAGTTGGATGTATTGTGGATAAAAGGACGAAACCCATTGTTACCCGTACTACTTTCACAATTTCCGCCCTGCATTCAGGCATACAGTCCAATTTTGTTTACAAAACTGCCAATGAATCGCTTGTTCAGAAGCACTTTGGCTGATCAATGTCTCTCTTCTACAAAGGCATATACTGAACATAAACCGCTGCCATTTTGTTGATTTGCAACTTGAAAAACGTTACGAAGAAAAAAATTATTTATCAGGAAAGAATGTGGGGGTTGTCGCTGTCAGTTAACGATGATAGATTGATGCTAGTATGCTTGAGGTTTTATGTAATTTAAACAGGAGCAGAAAATGAGAAAAAATGAGAGTTTGGACGAAAGAGAAAACAAGAACGAACCTACTTTAACGACAGACTTGACGTACCGGAAACCACAAATAGAAACACTGGGTGGTTTGGTTACTTTACGTACTAACGTTGCACTTCCATCGCCTACGTCGTCGTCCTCGTATTCATTGTGGTATTTCACCTTGCTTAACGGTTTTTATATATTGATTGATCACAATGGCTCAGACGTGTCCTGTCCCTGGTGACGTTAATCTAGGCGATACATATATAAAGTGATAAATCAGGATTACATAATTAGCATGCACTGGTGGCATAGTTGAAGTTGGCCAGAAGATGACGTTCAATTTGTAATGTGGCAATCAGTCACAATAAATAATGAATTTGAAAAAACACCATGCCCCAGGCAAACCTCTGGTTGTGCAATTTGTATTTTTTTTGTTAAGTCGGCTCACTGGAGTGGTGTGATGCTTTCAAAATGAATGGTTTCATAAAATGTCCGGTGAGGTGGTCTGGTCTGACATTTAAAACAAAATTCATATAATGACATTTCGTTTATGACTGACGTAATACCTGAGAGCACACACATTTTTGGTTTAGTCATGCAGGTTAAACAATGGATATTTTTCATTACAGTTTTAGCCTTTGATGGGTAAGTGTCTGAGTGAGCTTAAGCAATTTTTAATCTTGTTTTTTATTTCATTTTTCTGATCCTTAAAAAATAGGAGTAGGTTCAGTTATTCTTGGTATATTAAAGTAATCCTACACTTCGAAGATTACTTGGTATCCTGTAGTGGAAATTGAAGACGGGAAGTGCCTCCTCCAGATAAAGCTTCGGCGAAATCTTTGTAATTTTATCACGGTGCCATTTATAGCGACGAAATGGTGCTTGAATGACGCCACCATGCTCTCTCTCAAGATAATATGTAATTGAGATGAGTCGAGTCTGGACTGGAGTGCTTTATGTAACAATAACTACAATACACACCTCCGTAAACAATATGCTCATGGAAAGCTCCGATGTACTTTCCAAGGAAAGCAAAAAAATTAGAAACGAGAAAAATCTTGGAATAGCGAGAAGAAAACTCCCAAGATAGGTTTACTGAATGGATTGGGTGGCGAGAAAGTAGGTGGGTAGGTAGGCCATATTTTTTATGATAATGGCGAAAGGAAGACAATTAAGAAGCTGTAAGAAGTTAAAAAATGTAAGAAAAACAGTATCATGCTTGGTGAAATGGTCAACATGAATTGTTTTCCCGATCTATTGCTTTTATATGGCCATACTTTGTTTTGAGAAAATGTTGCTGGCGTGGGTTGAAGTGTTTGTTTTCACTTGTAACGGACTATACGCGCTCTCATTTCACACATTACTTTCCCTGGGAAAAGGGTCTATTGTTTCGTTGAAAATGAAATTTTATGTGAAAGCAGTAAAAAATAGAGATATGGAGGAGGAAGTGAGAGGATCAGTAAGAGAGATGAAACGGGCTTTGTTTTCACTTGCTTTGCAAGTGGTAGTGGTAGAGTTGGTAGGTTGCTCGGTCGTGCTATAGCCATTATACTATGCCAAAGAAGAAGAGAGCGATGTTGTTGTTGTAACTTATTCAGAAACAACAATAAAGTCATTTAGTGTAGCCGACTTCTATATTGTGGTTCCCCCACAACGGCTTGGCTTCTTTGTCAGTGGGTTCCACACGGGTTCGGAACCCACCAAAGTAAAAGTCCTTTCCTGTAATGAACGTCTACTCTCTGCGGAAGGAGAGCTGATCTACCTGGAGAAAAAACAATAGAACCTACTTTTATTGTGCTATTTTTAATTTTTGAGCTTTCTTGAATTTAACCTTATCCTAAGCAATTGGAGAAACGAGACAGTAGAATGACATGTAAAAAAAATAAACACAATTTTATTCTTCTTAACATTACCATTAAACAAAATATTCATTTATTTCCATGCTGGAGACAGTTTCATTCCAAATGGAAATGCATGACATAACTTAAACAGTCACTTTTTTAATCTGCCCACGAGCAGCGTAGCGTCAAGTTTGCGTTTGTTCTCAGTAATTTGTAGTTCTGTTGTACCTGTTCGAGTACTTAGTTTTTTTTCTCCTTCATAGTCTTGAAGAAAGTCAAAAGCTGGGCTGGGTGAGTATTGCATCCTTTCCCTTGCTCCTTTTCCCATGCAAGTCAACTTCTCTAATCGAAAGTATCAAGACAAATTGCTGTGTAAATCTCCAACTTGTGGTTTCATGGCTTTCCCTGTAAAAAAAGCTGAATGGTAAGCTGAAGGCGACATTTATCATAGTAAAAGCAGCGATTCTGCTTTTCACAAAGACACCTCTGCACTTTGAGAAAAGTTAACCGCAAAAGTACACAGCACCAACAGTCATTTATCAAGGCATTCAATCGAAAGTTGGCAGTTTCATTCTGCTCTTCCCTTCATCCCTAAAATTGGGTGAACAAAGAGGGGCTTCTTCCTATTGCATCGCAGCACGTCTTGACTTAAGGGAAGTCAAGTCAAGGATTTCTTTGGAACACCAACTAAGCACAACCTTTTTGAACAAAAGTTATTTCAGCTTACGTACTACCTACCTACTTACTTACTTATCGTGTAGGTTTTGTAAATTCAAAGCATTATATAACTTGTTTCCTTTCTATGAAGCTCTTCATTTCCTTTACAATTCACGAGTTACTTTACTACTGAAACAAGGATTTCATAGGGTGTCGGAAGCTTTAGTATTCCTACTACCACGGTGGTTTGCTAATCAGATCAAAAAAGTTTTAAGGACTGAAAAATAAAATGGATGAAAGCCTTCTTGCTTCAGATGCTTACAATACACACAAAAAACGCCTACATGATTTTGCATTCCTTTACTATCTCTAAAACGCTTGGTGCTTTGATGTAGGCGATAGAGTTTTTGTTTGATGTGTTTGCAAATGATAACAAAAATCTTTTGTGAAAACGCCAATTTTAAGAACAAACCTACGCTTTTACGTTATTTATGGTTACGTTATCCACCCGAAGGCTACGCGGTAGTATTAAGTATTGTTGAATACATAAATGCTTAAAAATTGTTTCAAATATGATTATTAAAGTGACATTATTTGCAAGTAAATATGTTAGCCGTTGGGTAAGCGCTTAAAGGTCTTTTAAATTATAGGAAGTTTTTTTTTGGGATGGAGTATAATGCCCTGAAAGTAATTCGAGCAAGCTGCGCACAAAATTGCCGATGACGTGATACGCAAGAGGAAAAGGTACCTGTTATTTCGAGTTTCAAAGACTGTGTAAAGTCTTCCAGCGAATACAAAATGACCCGGAAATGCTTGAAAGTATAGAAAGAAAGGCAATTTCCACTTTGATCATTACAACCTCATTTCTTGCGTAAACTAATATAGGTATTCCAAGCGTCTTTCAAGAAGGAGTTAAAGTTTGAGCCGTGGAGTAAACAAAGAATTTTCGTTCATAATGAACTCTGAATGCTTGCCATTGCCACTCTAGATTACTGGACCAACAAACAAAGCAAGTAAGTTAGACAGAATGCGTCACGCTCTAGGAATCCCTCGAATTCAAATTCTTTGCTCGTTTTCATCAGGTCATTCTACGAGTCTGTTTTGATGAATCGCTTCTCGCTGAGAAAATCTTGCCTTCTACACATCAATAACTTTCAAATTCTTGAAATGTCTGGAATTCTTTATTGTGGGGCGTAAAGGGAACTCTTTTGTATGTATGGCGCATAACAAGATATTTGACTCTAGTACTTTGGCGTATGTTTAACTTAAAACCAAAAGGCAAAATCGTGTGTTTTCTGTATTGTCAGCAACGATCTAATTGCACAGTTGTGATTTGGGAATGGAACGTGCATCTGTCTTTGTCTCTACTTGCTTTCAGTGAGATCGCTTTAGAAGATCGAATTCTCATCACATCACACATTCCTTTTATCTTCTCACTTACGTAGGAAATGTGTGTGGGATGCGATGAATGTCTCTTTCTTGGGAAGTAATAATTGCCTCTGACTTTCATTCACGACAAGATGTTTCGCGGTTAAAGCTTGCTGTAACTGGTTACTCGTCAGGATATGTCTGATGTGAGGTGACATGCTGAAAGCTGACATTTTCGGTACACTTTTTATTGAGGTGGTTTGTGGTCAATGTAAGTTTCACTTGTGCACAACTTCCACGGCAGAAAAACGTGCTACGAAAAATAAGATATAATAACTAGGGCAAAACCATTGCGTTTAAGTTGCTTAAACACGTCTGAAAAGTTCGCAAGTCAATATCGATACCGACGCCACAACAGCACGTAACTAATAATGACTTTGAATGACTTAAATCGTTCCCAAAGTCTAGATTGATTTTTTTAAAAACATTTGGTATTAAGTATGGTTTTGTTAAAGTCCAATGTAATACGATCTTAAGTTGAAAAAATATTTTCCTAAACAATTGAATAAAACACCCATTAGATATGGCAGACAGTTTTCGCGGCAAGTGTCCCACATAAATCTGTTCCTGAACATATTTGCCACTGGTGTTCCCAATGTGTCCTCAAGCGACACGATGCTGTACGATTTTACTTTCGAGTAAACCTTCACCCAAAATTTAACCTGTCAAAGGTAATGTCTAGTTCTACTCGCAAACTATTATTCATCGACCCCCTTTTTAAAAGGTTATGCGCGTCATCCATTATCAAATTTGTGCTGCGGATGATGCAATATTACACGAACGTTGTCTTCCAAGGACAATGTAAAATTGTTTTAGTTTGGAAATGTAAAGCTTTCTCCCAGACAGGGGTAAAATGTTTACAAAATGCTATTCAGAGAAATGGATTTATTGAATTTCATGAAACGTTCATTGTAATGTCATGTATGCAAATACTTTGTCAGCACAAACCAGGTGAAACATAACATGACATTGCAAGTCCCGTACAAATTCCAAACGAAATCATGCGACTTTCCTTAAAAAGAAGGACGGAATTTGTTAGAATCAGAGCAGAAAGTAAAGGTATTTTTAAGGCAAAGCGGATGTACTTAAAAAGCATTTCGTTCGTTCAGATCCCTAAAAGCAAGGGATCAGGAAAAAGCTGTTTCCGTTGCGTTGTATTTATTTTTGAAAGCCCCAACTACCCAGGTTGATTTACTTTATGGGACCCTTGTTGCCAGTTACCAGTAACTGCATTCCTATATACCTACTTACTTGTAAAGAACTAACTGTGCTCTTCTTGCGCAATCCAATAACAAGCGTACGTGTGTGTTTTTGTTCAGTCAAAAGTTTACTGTTTATGCCCAAGTGACCTAGTCCATGCTCCGATACCCCGAAAGTCAAATTTGCAGACAAAAATGCAATTTTTGGTCATGATTAACTATTACAAAACTATAACCACCATAACTATAACTATTACCGGAGAAGACATTTCCACTTTTGGTTGAAAGTTGTCAAAGAGAAAGTACATTACAATGTTAAGCGCGGGTGGGATTGAATTAAAAAGAAAAATTATACCTACATAAATATAAATATATGCCCATGTTATGAAAAGATTTTGTTTGAGTGAAAACATCTCGTTAATTCATACATAATTAACTACACACCCACACATATGCTATGATCAAAAAGAAAACAAAATTAGAAATGATATTTAACGATGCACGATGCATGTATGTAGGCTCCGATTCTACCCTTCATTAACATTGAAACTATACATCTACGTTTACTCTGGTTATTATTCATGGAAAATGGAATATTCATTCATCTCTATATTTTAACGGCATTTAAACGTTATCGCTATTTTTGAAGCACTGATGGACTGACCGAAGATAAAGTAGAGATGAATAAGTACTTCAAACAAGTACTCGCAATAGTTTCATAGTGTACGTCATCATTTTTGAATATTGACAGAAAAATCAGTAGCCACCACAATGAATACATAAAGGCCTTCTTTTCTCTTTTTTTACTTCAAGGCATGTTTGCTGAAAATGAGGTGGAATGAATAAATGAAATTGGAAGTTATTTCGAGTGTTTGTTTTAGCTCGCCATATATGATGACTAGATCATAATATGGACTAACGATAAGTAAGTATTATGTAGTGTTTGAGTAGGTAAATGTTTCCGCCGCAATTTAATTGATAGTGTGCTGAAAATGCTCGAAAAAGAACGGACTGTGGACGTGGTGAAAACAAACTTTTGTGTATGAAACAAAAGAGATTGCGAAAGTCCTTGATTTCACAGGAGGACACACAAGAGCTTTGTGTTACATATAATCCTGTGGAAATGGCGTTTGAAAAATATGAGTCCATCTCTTTCCTTTCATTTCTGACTGAACAAGTTTTCCATATTCCAATGACGTGTTGATGTTGAGTGTTGTGGGGAATATAAGAAGAAATGTGAAGCACATCCTTTTAGGTACCTATATGAATGCAAACATATACGCGTTTGACGCTTACGTGGGAAAGAAATGAATAGAAAAAGTGTGGATGTTTTTAAAAAGATTTTTTGTGGTAGAAAACACACAAAAGAATGGTTGGGTGGCTGGAAAGCTCTCACGAAATAAAAGGCTGGGGGGAAACTGTGGAAAGGTTTTCCTGGAAGGAGTTCTTCATTCATTTCAAGCTCCTCCAAAAAAATCACTACTGATGCTCAAACAAATGTGAGGCATGCGCTTTATTAATAATTTATGAACTGTGGCACAAAATAATTTTCAAATTTTCGGTATATCATGCATACAAATGAAACTCAAGAAGAATTTTGACGCAAAATGTATAAACACGTGAATTATGTACGACGAGAATTTGAAGAGGAATTTTTGTCCTCAATGGCACACATCAGATTGAAACAATTTCTGCTGTTTTTGGGTGTAACCAAAACCAAACAAGATTTTCCAAGAAGGCAGCAAGTGAGTGGGTGACCTAAGCTTTTTTCGTTCCATAAAAGCCTGGGACAAAAAAATATTTCAAGTTAAGGAACAACATAATTTACCTAAGTATACTATTGTACGACTATTCCTAATTGTAACATGATATGATATAAATTATTTTTAGCAATCATCAAGTACAACCAACTTTTTCTTTTCTGCTTGACATTTTGCTGGGAAATATCTTCAATGATTGCTTTATGCTCCAGGCTGGCAATGTACGCTTCCTCCTTTTCCTTTGCTTCGTCAGTTGGATCACGAACTCGTTGAAAGTTCTTTTTAAACAATATAATTTTATATACATAAATGAACGCAATAAATGTGGCGGAATGAAAATCTATTTTTAAAGTTGCATTACTATTAAAGGTTGCTGGTCCAGTTTGATGTCCCCCTTTGCTTCTAAAGCTGCCTGAAAATACAATATAAAAGTTAACAATGTAATTGTTGATCAATACCTCACTGATCGAATTCTCTTTACATGAAACCATTTACTTATGCTTACTTTATTCCCAATTTTGGCTAGGACAAGTTCCAGGGTAGACTTGACTTCTCGGTCAACCTCAGACCTTCTCGCGTTCCGAACCGTTTCGTCAAGCTGTTTTTGATAATGGAAGTCTTCGGCAGTATTCCTCAGTTCTGGCATTAGCTCAATAACTTTTCGTCTCACATTTACGATAGGATCATCTTTTGAAGAATATAATAGCAATTAAATGAAGGTCTATATCAAAAGAGTGTACTAGGTAAACTAATGGGAATTGTCATGATTCATAGTCATGCTGTTGCGAGTAATGGTAATAATATTGAAAAGTTTGACTCGACATACTTGCCAAAGTCAAAACATCCTCAAAGAAATGATCCCGAAAATACTTTCTGGAGAACATTTCCATTATTTTCTTGGCCATGTACAGAAACAACATTCTGTCGTGCACGCTACGTCCTTGAGCAAAGCCTGAAAAGCAATAATAACCAACGTGAAAGGCAAACCACAGTTGAGGGGGTTGATACAAGTACACTAACGTAAGATAAAAACCAATAAAGAAATATAACAGTTTTGTTATACGCTTTAAGCATTCTGAATATAGAATAAAACTACCAAACTTTAATATAAAAATATCGAACTATATTAAATTTTTTATAAAATCGAAATCAATATTACATGTATTTTTAGTATAAAAATCCATAAGCTTCAATATTTTACTCTATTCCACCTTGAAAGTCTAAACACTGTATAGGGTTTTGATGAATGATGGTGATGGATATTGCACTGCATCGTCTTAGATAATGGTGTTTCGATAGTTCCAAAGCTAGCCCCAATCGGTCTGTTTGGTGCGCCACCATCCACCCACCCCCAGGCACCTTCTTATGAATCATGAGTTTTTTCTCATCAGAAAAATTGCTTAATTCAATTTTCTTTTAAAAATGCGCAGAAAAGGTGAAAAGTATGCTAGCCTAGTTTATCCGGAGGAAGTAAGTACGTTATGGAAGTATAATACCTATACATGATTGACATACTTTGAAATATCTTCAATCTTAGCCGACTGAGTCTGCAGCTTTGTTACACCGCTTCAATCTTTATAAGTACCGAGGGAGTATTTTCCAAATCCGATGAAAAAAAATCCTGAGAAAGTCATTTTGAAAGAAAAAACAGTAGAGAAAATATCAAAGGTAACTGACGACGAGGGAATCGAATGTTGTGAGCATACACCGTTCAATCTTTTATTCATTTCCTACATACAATCAAAGAAGCCCGTCATTTTTGCCCACACATTCCAATAATTCTTTTTCTATTTTGCTTGGTGAGCAATATTACTCAGCATATGGAGTGGAGAGTGACAGATATCGCCCACTCAATAAAAACGAAAACGCCTTTCCCTTCTAATGTGTGTATTATATGTAGGTATTATGCTTTGGAAAAGTGCTCCAAACTTCAAAACAACTGCCAAACAATGAAAAGCAGATCAAAATACCAGTTAAATAATGGATTGGATTATTTTCAGAAAGCTGCTGCGTCACAACCATGGGACGTATAAAAACATTTTCTTGAGATTTTCTTGGAGTTGTAATTGAGAAGAGTGACAATTATCGAATTACGAAGGCACAGCAGGAACAAGCCATATAGTGCCTATACTAAGGTCAACATCTACCTACCCCGTACTTCTTGGAAATTCTAGTGAAAATTCTTATGGCCTCATTGGATAGAATTAGATTTAGTAGTTATAATGAGAAAGTTTTCACGTCTGTATTTATATTTATGAGCTGGAAAACGGAATTGTGTAAGAAAAGGGAAGGAAGTTTCTAAAAATTAATGAAGCCAATGTTTCTAAGAAGTCAAATTTCCTTTGAGTTTGTTTAGCATTCATACTACCAGGTTAAGAAATTACGCCAGGGAAGCCAGCCAGTCAGTCATTTAATTTCGATAATCATGAGAATAAGAACAAGGAACCTAACGCAGATATTACATTATTCGAATAAAAGAATGAAATAAACTAAAATATCTCGTTATTATTTCGTAAGCAATGGCTTAATGGCACTTTCATTATGTAGCTGCTTAAATAGAGCAACATTTTGAATTATTACGTGAAGCAAAATTAACAAGTGTATTGGGCTAGCTTCCGGAATCCTGGAGTGTTTTGAAAGAAGCGAAAGCTTTATGTTTTGAAAGCACGCGAAAGCAACGTGACTTCCATTTTTAAATCTGGCCAATTTAAGTTGAGGCATATTTCATAAAAATGATTTCATGTTTTTGTTTCGCCTTGTTAGCCTCGAGACAAGCAAAAGCCTAAAATAAAAAATCTACACAGGCAACAGAGGGATGACTTATAACTTATGCTCACACATACTGATACACACACAGAAACATGGGTGAAGAAAGCGGGGAAGAAAGTGAACTGACTGGGAAAGGTTCTTTTGAAATATAAAAGGCTTTAATGTACGTCTCATAAATAGCAGTAATAAAAATCCTTTCAAAAGAAAATTTAAGAGTTCCTCGCGGAAAAGATGAACTAGTTACCACAAAGCCATAGTGTGACCGAAAGCAAAGGTAGCTAGCTGCCTGTCCGCTCTAGCTGATGTAAGTCCAAAACAACTGCATAAAATGCTTCAACTTTCTCTTTTTGACTTGGGGGCAATGTGCAATCCCTCCAGCATTTTATATTAGTTCACGTAAGCAGCTTTCAGCAAAAACATAGAGCGTAAGTAAGTGCTTTATTTCCTTTCTGACATGAGTCCTATATTAATTTTCACGGGATCATGCTTCATGTGACAAGACAACGGCCACTTCAATTCAACTGACCATTGCTTCTTGCTTCATATGAAAAAGGAAAATATTTTTGATGGCGCACATAATTCAATGTCCAGAGATGATAACATGCTATTACTTTGTGTCACTGTTGACTGATGCGATGATTTTATAGTTCCATATAAGCGGATATAAAAATTTAGACACATTTCACTAAAATTGTTTTCAGGTTTAAGGGAAAATTTACTACTATGACCTATTTACCATGAAGTTGTGTGAATGGAAAAGGAAACAGTGAATGATACTTTCTACTACTCGAAATACCTGTAGCGCGCTGTTCAACATGAAACAAAAAAGTTTGAAAAAGCGGTTGACAAAATGAAAAGGAAATGACTGAGTTGATTTATTTATGGAATGAGAAACATGGAAAGCGTTTCGAATGTTGGAATCTGGCACTATATCACCTGGTAAGCAAAAGCCTACACACACACGAGCAGCTTGTTCATCAGTCCGTTTGTATGACGCGGATAACATAATTTTAACGTTCTGCGTGGGTAGTCGTGTCGAATCACATTTATCGCAATCATTTCATTTAGTCAATGAGCTAAATATAATGTTTTAATGGCCACGTTTTGCTTGTGTTGACGCAATTCCAGAAACAGTTTAATATGTCAAGCCTATTATGTCAAAGCTTATCAATCTTATTTTCAATAATTCAATTCTTAAAAAAACCTATGTATTTTAGAATAGCAAATAAAACAAGACTATTTTGCATCCTGGGGCATTTTGAGAAAAAATGAATCTCTCAATGCAATGCTAACAGTGCCTAACTAAAGTGAAAATGTTTTCGATTTCTGGTCGATCTGATTCTAAAAATTCTTAAGATTAGACTTGGTAGCTGTCAACTAATTAGATTCAGCATTAGTATCGGAATGTCTTTAAAGTGTCATGTATTTACTTTACCTTCTTTGATTCGTTTTCGAATTTCTTCTCTGTGTGAAGCGCGCCGACAGTGGCGTAAGAACATGATGATGGCATTAGCAGCAGCCAGTCTACAAGGTACCTGCCGCTGGAAAAAGAAATCACATCATCATCAGCTCAGAAGTTTTGACTCGAGAAAGATACCACATCACAAGCTTTCATAACGGAACCCCTGCATAATTCATGATGACATAATACTATTTTTTGAGTGAAACAGGAAGGAAACACAAATAAACACAGAAAGCTTATTTTTAGCTTACTATTAGCATGGAAAATACGCAGTAAGAAGTAATGAAATCAAGCACCGAGAAAATTTGTTTTACGTTTCAGTTATTTATTTCATTTTGCTTAACCTACCATGTGCCGTAGCCGGTGGAAGAGACTTGGGACGAAATTACTGTAAATGTAGTCTCCTGGAAGGCAAAAAGGAAGCACGGTAAGTTGTTCGAGCATGGTTTGATGTACTGTGTAATAGGTTGACTGATTAAGTCTCTCTTCACAGAAAAGTATTGCTCCACCAACTTCAATCAGTTTCGGAGTCTGACAAGAATAAAAAAGTTGTGAAAATGCGTTAGTCATAAAGCAGGTTACGTATGTTCAAAATATATCCTCAATCCCAACTTACAACTACGTCAGGGGACAATATTTTGGCTGAAACCAGGCATCTCAGTATTTTGGCGAGACCCGGAACTATGCCTTGAATTACATCTAAATCGTCGTCTGACAATGCGTAAACTAATTCTCCATGCATAAGACCGGCATCGCTCCCGAGGTGCTCCATTATGGGCAAAATTTGACTGGCCATGGCTGACCTCACTTCTGCCCTGCTATCATGCATCAATTCAACTACAAGTGGATGTAGACCAAATCTAAAATCTACGATTGGTTTGGCGAACAGCATAAACTCGTAAAATTCCTTAGCTGCATTTGCCCGACATTCGTGAGCTCTTTCTAGGTCAGGTCCGAACGCCCTGAGACATTGTGACGGATGTATGCCACCAAAAGGGATGGAGACTCTGCGGCTTTCAGCATTAGCACGTAAAACGGCAATTGCTTTCTGCGTGTCTACCTTGTGATCCCTGTCTACTTGGCCAGGTGCTTTTGTACTAATTAAAGCTTCAATAATAGAATGCCTGCGGTTAAAGTCCATGTTCGCACGAAAATTTGCAAATCCGGCAGGCATCTTTTCTTCTTCTGCATCCTCTTGTCCATCTAAGTTTTTGTTGGCTTGATACCGACTGAGCTGGAGAAAAGCATCCAAGTACCAAAGGATATCCCTTGGCTGAAGAACACCAGCCACAGAGAAAGCATGAGCACAGCGACCCATACAGGAAGAGTATACAACGAGCAAATCAATATTTCCTTTTACATAAGCATCTTTAACAAGAATCTTGATTGTGTGCATCACGTTCTCCAAGAATGTCTTATTTCGAGGGTCTTTTGCGTTCATTAGGGTAACGGATTGTATGATTGTCCCAAGGATAGCATTTTTTACAGCGAAATCTGTATCATGACTAAGAACTTTAATGAGCTTCCATGCTGGATCCTTGTTTTTGATACGATGAATCATCTCCGGAAGATTCGATGCAGCAGCCGTGCGCACCATTGGATCCTTATCCCTCGCTAAAGAGTCCATCAAAGGAAATATCCTCTTTTGAATGACTTCGTGGTTGAACCTTCCAGCAAGTTTTCGTAACAGTTTACTGGCACCCATTTTTGCATTGGACGAGGCAGTTGGCGAAGCAAGAGTTTCTGTAATTATAGGGTACATATCTTTCTGCACGTTCGAAGAGTTACAAGCTTCGATTAGTCTTTCCATGCAAGCAGTCCAGTACATGGAAATGTCAGTGTTATCGGAAGTAATAAATTCAAAGACAAGAGTGAGCAATTCTCTAGCCCCATCCTCGTTCCCACTTTTGTATAGTTCAACCACAGCCACGGGAAACCTCTTTGAGGCAGGCTCATGAAAACTTTCTGCAAATGATGAGATCGGTATTGGATATCCAAGCTCATCGACTTCGCCATTCGTTGACATTGCCGCAGTTTTCCTCAATTCCTCTGAAAGTGGAGGCCATATTTCATTCATTGCACGAGCCTCATCTTCTTTTACAAACCGATCAAAATTCGAAGCAGCAAATGTTTTGTAATCTGATTTCAAACAACGAATTGCTCGCTGAAAATCATCTAATGTTTCATAACTCTCATGTTCTGCTCCTCCCGGTGCAAGGCCAAAGCTACGAAATGATCGTCTATTATTATTCTGCGTTGGGGAAGCTCCAGTCTCATCATCTAATTTCACCGCACCTTCCATTGCGAATGGCATCAAATCTGAAGGAATCTCTGATACTTTCGACCAAGTTGCAGATATTTTCGCTTTTGACGCTAAACTCTTCCTGTGAATGCAAGATGACTCCGCTTCACAGCAACAAAATATTTCACTAACAGTCTCTTGCCACTCCTTTGTTGTACGACTTTCGTTTTTAGGACCCTCTCGAACAGTTGTAGATACTCGTCGAGGTCTCTGCACTACTTCTGCCATGATAATTGAGCTTTTTGAAAGAATTCATGTACAAAATTTTAAGAACCTCTGCAGCTTCCAACGAATCATAATTTTTTTTTTCGTTCACTAATTATTACAATGGCTTATCATTTTCATCGCATCAAATTTTGATTCAAATGCAGACAAAAATCTACTTCTGAAAAATAAACATTTTCTTCAAATGGAAGGCATTCTGCCTGTTCCACCAAGAAATAAAATGAATTTCTTCCAACATATTCAAATGAGTGAATATTGAAAAGATAATTATTCAAATGGAATTTGAACAAGGTTACCTATAGTGAAAATGAAATAGGAATTTTCCTGGAATTTGCATAAACGATGCTACGCCATCACACGACAATGTCGGCACATCACAAGAATTCATGCACTGAAAAGTCTCACTCGACCCCCAAATGCCGAGGTTGAGTCAAAGTACTTATAATCCAAGTGTATTTTATATTACCTACCAATGCAATGTATAATAAGTACATTATATACATTGCATTTTGGAGTTGGAGATTAGATCTAGATAGAGTGCATTTCTTTAGTAAAGAATCTTTTACAGTAAAATGCATGTGTTTTTCTGCTGAATCAAATCACAAATCTCAAATCACATTTTTGTTTGTTATTGTTTACTTCGTGCATTCGGCAGATTCTTGTTCGACGAGCGCATGTAAAAAAGAGGAGATGCTAAAAGAATTCGAGTGAATTTTTTAGTCTTTAGTGTTCCGGAAGCGCTTAAACGTACTCGCTCATTCCGCTCAAAAAAAGATTAACTGTGTGACCAACTAATAAAATCCTCAAGAAAATTTATATGTATTGTCATATTTAGAGAAAAATAGATCTAGTCAGTTTTCTATTTAATGAGAAAAAGGTAAACGGTAAAGAAAGATTGCGAACCTGTAACGCTTGTGTCTCTGAGAAATTCAGTTTCTGTGTTTCAGTGAATATATGTACGCCATTAACTTTTAATAATTCAGAATTCTAAAAGAAAAGGGATTCTTACATTATAAACATTCGGCTTGCATTGCTGCATCGGTGATCATAAATTACAGAGTCAACTGTATCAAACTGAGTCCCACGAAAAGTTAACTTCATAAATTCATCAATAATCATTCTTCCTGTTTTAATGGTACGTGCGGAACTAGAACATTGGTTGTTTCGATTGAGGCTGATGGCCACAGCGCGGAAAAATGGATAAAGAATGACCACTTCCATAGTCACATCTGCAACATGCGAATTAATTACAAGAATCGGGATTAAAATTCGAATTTTCAATATGCGGCGATTTGAACGTAAGATTTTCATATTAATTGGTTCTTCTTGCCTCGTATTTGAAATCGATTCAAACTTGTTGAATTTAACTGATTTAAAAGGGGATAGTGATGATGAGTCTGACTCTGGGGACGAATCTGTTAGCTTCAAGCGCTCTAAACGCTTTCGACGGGGGTCTCGTAACACTGAAGATGAAACGGATTGTAAGAAACAGGGTGAACGAGTCTCAGCTTCTAGTGCTAGACCAGATCGCAATGGCGTTATAAAATATGCCTCCTCTTCAGCATCCTCCACCAATGGTGCATACGCTCCCAAACAGTCTAGTCCAACGGAGAATACAAATTCGAAGGCGCGACAAAAAGTACTTGCTGTCCGTCCTGACGCTGTAGAAACTTTTGTAAGCAATTTGTAGTTGAATATTACTATTTAAAAATTGGTGATCTGAAGACAATCTATACGTTCCTCACATTCCTTTGCAGCAAAAGATGGGGCTCAACGTGGTTGCAGCCGAACCAACCAGAGAACAAATGTCGGAAAATAACAACTCACCTAAAACTGGAAATTCGGATTATTCTGTTATTACCTACAAATCCTCTGCAACAGAGATAATGGTACGTTTTTACTTTGAAACTTAAATGTTACGGCATTCCTTTTCGAGAATCAACCATACCCCAAGTTGGATATGAATGAATGTGGATACTTTAGTATTTGTTTTAAATACTTCAGAAGACTATGGGATTCAGCAAAACAAAGGGCATGGGACAGTTCATGACAGAGAGAGAAATTTCTGCAAGTACACTTGAAAAGTTGCAAGCAGTCCTGAACGAAGCTGACATTGTTGCTGACGAAAAGTCTTTAGATTTGGCCAGTGTAAGTATTTTATCCAACATCGAATTGTGTTAAGATTTAAAAGACCAGGGCGCATACGTGACACATGAGCATATGCATTATCTGAGCGTCTGAGCACAAAGACAATTTAGACAATACGCAAAGTATACACGCACTTTAATAAATACACAACTTGGTACTTAAACAACTTTCTTTCTATTGCTTTGAAAATCTAGGAAGTTCAAGTTGAAGAAGAGATAAAGTGGATTCCGCCTGTTCTGCTTGAACAGCCATTCAGTCATATGCTGCTTAGTAAATGGAGGAAAGTAGGCCCGCCAAAAAATACAATCCGTGACGAGAAAAACTTCATTGATCCTGTGGTGCTAAAGCAACTTTTGGCACTTAAACAGTGCTTCAACGTGTTAAATGATCATCAGTATTTTCAGCTCAGGTCGCGCGGTAATGTGTTCGAAAAAACTGGGAAAGGACCTTTTGTCTCTAGGGCTGGCCTAAAAATGGCAAGTTTAGATGCTGCACTATCGTTTTCGTTGACGCAACCGACGACCAACTCAGCGGAGAAACATTCTTTCCTGGGCCCTAACGACCTTTTCTATTTTGCTGATGTTTGTGCTGGACCAGGTGGTTTTAGCGAGTAAGATAAATCCTTTCAACTTGTAGGGACACTCAAGAGAAATCCTTTCCGTGTGAAGTAGTAACAGCAAATGTGAATTTTAATGTTATTAGATACGTTTTGTTCAGAAAGAAATGGGGTGCAAAGGGTTTTGGCATGACCCTAAAGGGAAAGTTGGATTTTGACGTGAAGTCCTTCTTTATGGGCAGTCCAGAAAGTTTTGAGCCATTCTACGGTAAATTAAAATTATACTATTCGATCGTACGCTGTTGGATAGCCAGAAAGTAATCTTATGTGTATTAAATCTTCTTTAACTTTTCATGCCAGGTCCGGAAAATAATGGAGATGTATACAACCCAAAAAATGTTGCTGCCTTTATTGATTACGTGCAAAAGAGTACCGAAGGGCGTGGTGTACATTTGATGATGGCGGATGGGGTGAGTACAGTTTTTATCAATCAGTTGTTGTGCTAGAAATTGAATAAATTAAATTTTATCGTGACTGAATTTTACTAAACAGGGATTTGATGTCAGCAATAAGGAATTACAAGAGCCCAGTAGTGCCCAAATATTAGTATCGCAATGCTTGCTTGCATTGTTGTGTGTCAGACCAGGTATGGTTATCGTTTCTATCCAAATTGTAATGCTTGCAGTTTTAGCCCATCCTACTCTTATAATAATTGATGATTCTATTTTTTGTAATTTTAGGAGGGATGTTTATTTGTAAGCTCTTTGATACACTTACCCCTTTCACACAAGGATTACTCTATTTGATGTACCATTCATTTGAGCTTGTGGGCATTCATAAGCCAAACACCAGTCGCCCTGCAAACTCTGAAAGATACTTGATTTGCAAATGGAGAGCACAAAGGACGGAAGAGGTAGCCGCGTATTTGGCTTCAATCCACGAAATAATGTGGGAGTGGCAATGCTCTGGGAATTCGACGGAAACGTTTCTGGAAATCGTCCCTCTAACAGAGTTAAAGCAAAGCAAAAACTTTTATGAGTATATGCTAGAAAGCAATAACCGGTTAGCAAAAATATTCTAGCTTCTAATAATTGATAAGCCGACAAACATAAACATGAGTACATCTTCATAAAGAACCTTATATGGAATATTTCAAATTCCTATTTAGAATTGCTCGTCAGCAGATTGATGCACTCAAGCGAATGGTGATATTTAGCCGCAATCCGAAACTAGAAGATCCGCGTCAGGAAGCTGTGAAAAAGAAATGTTTTGAATATTGGAATGTTCCGGAAAAGGGTAATAGAATCATTAAATTATCGGATCCACCACCGAGAACTCCAAGTGCTTTGACAAGAAAGTTGCTTGGGCCACAAGTTTCAGAAGGTAATAACTCTATCACTTATTTCACATTTATTTATTTAAATTGACTTTTACAAATAAGTATCTTCATTGATCATCATTTTATATATTTGTTTTCTGATGTAGAGTTTCTCAAGTCCGACGAATTTACCCTGTTGGACCATAATCTGGAAGCTTTCATCCGCTCTCCGTTTGATTGGCGTATCGTTGTAATTGAGGCTCACACTCGTGATAACAACCGGGGGTTTTATTTGTGTATGCTAGCTGTTTTAATGCTATTTTGGCTCTGATATCAAATGAGAAATATAATAGAATTGCTTGATTTTCTAGCTATGGGAGGTGGTAGAACATATCGTTACGACAAGGACTCAGGATGGCTATGCATTGTTGATCAGCTTGAGTTATGCAAGGATACTCTCGTGTTTGGTGAGTTTGTTGATGAGATTCACGGAACCAAACCATTCCAGAAAGTCGTGAAGACATTCCACATCATAGATGCTATGGTACTTGGAGGCACCGATGTCCGAAATTTGCATTACACTACCAGGTTCGAACCATTTCATAAGATATTTTAACAATTCATGCAGTTCTCCGATCAATATTTCAGATACAAAAATGTTGAATTTTTTGTAGACATGAAGTATGTGTTAAATTCGCAAAGTCAATGAATAAGCCAACTAGACCTGACTTGTGTGCTATCCGAGCAAAAACTCCGGTTCGGATGGAAAACATTGCGGATGTCTTTGAAAAGTTTGTTAAACTTTTATTTATTATTACCTACTCGTAAAATAAATATCTGATTTTAATTTCACGAATTTCCATTTCATAGATTGGAGAACAAAGTGGTCACTGGTTGCGGTTCAAGCGCTCATCTTGTGTGTCCTGTTGATCACACCGATGAAACTTTACCTTTCATTCGACCGATTGGGATCATGTTTTTGAAAATAACTAAAGGTAACTGTATTCTTTTTATAACAGTATCCTATCAAAACTCCTACCCTGAGGTAGTCTACCTCTTTCTCTGTTTTAATCACAAATTAACATTTTTCCTTCAGATCCCTGGACAATGGATTTAAGTCGCACGTCCAACCGAAAGTACTACTTCAATTTAAAGTCAGGTTTATCGAGTTACGAAATGGTCCCTGAATCAGTGTCGGAATTCATGTAAGGGCACAATATATATTTTATCATAGGTTTGAATTATTAATCTGATCCATCATTTTGATGTATGTACATGTAATAATTCATTACTGTGTGTGGGTGTAGGTATACGATGAGGAACAGGATTGTTTGGTGGTGGGACAAAGAATTAAAAAATATTTTGTCTACGCAAGATGTGACTAATGAAGAGCGACCGATAGCGGTTGGTCCAAACTCTTTGAATCCGCACACCCTTCTTCGTTATGTGGGTGGAGAGTGGAGATTAAACAGGAATATGTAAGCCTTGTAATTCCTTGCTTCATCTGCTCTGAGCCAATTTGTCGCACCAAGTTTTCTTTTCACCCGTCACCCGTCCTATTTCCTGGTTTATGTTTATTTCAGCACGCTCCTTCATAATATTTAAAGTTTTTCAAAGACAAGTGCATTTTCAAAATAACAGGGTGATGCGGCGCTTAAGCAGTAGCAGCAACAGTCAAGGTTCTTGTTAAATTCGGCCTTTTATGGAGGAAGTTGTCACTTCTGCTACTCATCCCATCTAATCTCACACTTTTTTGTCGTGACAACTCGATTTATCCTCATACCACTTGTGGTGGGCCGTATTTGAGAACTTTTCAAAATTGGTGCACCTCACTTCTAAAATTCCTACTTGTGTCAAATTGTCCGTCTTTAGTTTAGTCTGTGAATGGGTAAACGCAGTCAATCTTTTTAAGGTCGTTTTACGGAATGATAATTTGTTATTTACATCAAGTCGACATTTTTGGGAATTGAATCGAAATAAGTACATACATAATTATAAAGTATAGATTAAGCTGGCCCTATGTTCATTTGTTTAAGCGTTTATTGCGGATGAATATAAGGGGATAAGGTACTTAAACAAAGCAGTTTATACCTTTCATTTCATCATTTACAATTTACAGTAGTACCTTTGTAGTTGACTTAAACAGTACAAAGAAACTTTATTCATTTGTTAAACTAGCTAATCAATTAGAACCTTAATTTTTTATGCACATTTATAGTCATTTTAGTATAGTCTCCCACAACATTAGAGGATAAAAAAAATTTATGTGTAAATCAAATGAAGTTGCTTATAATTTAAGTAGGATGTTCCATTCAAAGTTTCTGAAATTCGCAATCCTTAAGTTCAAGCATACCTACTTATTTTGTTTCAAATGAAGATCTGCCAGAAGTATACATTTTTAATTTTTACTATATCTTTAGTCGCTTTTCGACTACAGCTTATCTCATCTGCAATGTAGTGCATTTCATATTTAGAGTTACGTTTGTGATTTATAATTTCAAGAGTGGAGAACGTAAATATGCAAGTTTAGCAGTTGTTTTATGTAATGTGTGTGTAATGTTTTTGTTGCCTACAGAAAAACTTATAAATTATTCGCGTAATAAGCTGCAATCACGACGATAATGGTGTTATAAACGCAAGGATGGATTCGTGTAATAAGAATAGGAGGGGTTCATTCTTCGGTGATAAATTTTTGACTAATCAAATTCGATGTATGTATTTTTCTACTACGAAAGCCAAGCCAAGATGTTTCTCTTGACAAAATGTAACACCAAAACGTAACCATTTTAGATTAGGTAGATGTAGGTCGATAGGTAAATGATTGATTGATGGTTGACACCGGTAAATGATGATTATTCTGAAAGAAATAATTCATGCTTTTCGTGTTCTTAATTCAATACCATGGCTTTGCTCAGTCGTTCCTCTTCAAACAATTGCTGAATGTGACAATACCTACACAAATCAATTCTTACATGTAAGAAATATTCTTATAGAGCTGAAAAATATCTAAAGATCTCTCAAACTAATAACGCAACGGTGATTCAGCAACTTTGTTGGAGTAAAAAAATGTTCTGTTCGAATTTTTGTGAAGAACGAGCTTTACAATTACTGGAGAGCAATAAGCCATCTCTATCTTCGCGAAATTTAGGAATATATCGATGTTTAATAAATAAGTAGCACCCTTCTTCATGTGAAGTATTACAAAGTGTACAATTTTGTATTCACAGGAAAACACGCTTATAATTAATTTTCCTTTTTAGTGGTCGTTAATATTCTATTCAGAGGAAAGTATTTGTGTGTATAAACACGTTTTCGTGTGTCACTTTCTATTTGTGAATATATAAATTCTGACTACGCTTCGAGTGAATACTCACTCTTGTTCTTTACTCTAAACATATATTATGCGAGATGTAATTTATGTAACGGAATGAGATCTTTTGATATTTTCCTTTTTTGTTTTTACTACTTTTTAATATTTTTGTATCTGTTTTTCTCATTCACATCAAGCATTCATTAAAGTATTATTTGATCTTTTTCAGATGATCTTTGTTTAATTTTATGTTAGGTTCGGTTTTTCTACTTAAATTACCCATTAAATGGATGGGAAATGACGTTTGGACTTTTGTAAATAATTATTTTTTCTACTTTTTGCACAACATTTAAATTAATGTCGAACTTCAAACTTGAAGCGTGTTCCATAATTTGTTATTATTACGAAAATAATCTAGTTTATGTCAAATTAATGGTCTCTTTTCGCTTTCATGTGGTAACTTTAATCTCAATGTCTCAACTAGTGATTGATACCGAGTGGTTATGTAGGTTAACACTAAATTAAGTACCTACAAATCTAGTTAATTAATGGCGAGAGTAAAATATAATGTTATAATTATATTAATTTTGTTGAATTAGTCTGGACAAGATGCAGTGTTTTTGTGATTGTAAATAAATCAACTTGAAGAAATAAATTATTTTCTTTTTCAAAAACTTGTAAGCAGGAATAAGTAGCTGCAATTTTTTGTCATCCCACGTGAGTGATACGCATCAATTTAGCTATCCAAATTAATTTTCCATTTCATCATACTTATTTACTGTTCATACCGGTTTCAAGTCTCTTTCTGCATCAAGTCATATATAGCCTTGAACACGTTTTCACTCGACGATGGAGAAGAAGAAAAATGCCTGGGAAAGAGTACTGAATAAATGAAACCAAGCGAAACCTGTTAATGGATGGTTTGATGTGTGTATGTACATAATCGTCAGAAATAATTTATACGTTATCATGTACATTTTATACTCTTTTTTAATTCACAAAAGTAAATTCTGAGAACATGTAAAAGTCTAGATTTGGTTAGTTCGTTTGTTAAAGTTCTTGAGCAAGCTACGAGTCATAGTCATGTGAGGTGCCGTTTTTCTTTTGCTTTTGTCATTTGCTCATTTTGTATGGCAAGTTTTTGATGAGAAAATTGATAATCATTGTCCTTTTTTCGTCATCATCATATCAGGTTGCGTGCTATCTTCAACTCTCTAAGCATTATTATCAAAATCCAACATAGCACAATATATCGTGTCGCTTCACCACTATCATTTCCTTGCTCACACAATAGTGTCACATACCATTTTGGTCTTTTCAACTGTTTTTTATATGCTCATGGTCATCTCAGAAGTACATGTGTTCGCTTTTTTAACATAACATGCAGCAAATCTCACTAACATTTTTTTTACGTTTTCGTAACTTGAAAGACCAGACCATTTCGAGACTGGCTGAGACCACAGAACAGGTCAGTCTGGAATGTGCGCGTGAATGACATGGTCATATTTTAAAGTGATATTTTCGTATTCATTCCTATGGCTCAAACAGTACCTGTTCGAATATTATTTTTTGCTCAAGCCCGAGAGCAAACCAGGCAGAGTGAAGGCAATATTAATTTTATAGAAAAGTCTTATAAACCTAGAGAAATACTAAATAGTATTTTGGAAACATTTCCGGAACTGAAACCACTCGAACAGTGTGTCATACTTGCAAAGAATCAGAACTACTTGGATTTCAATTCGGATGAATTAGTAAGTCTCAAAGCGAACGATGAAATCGCCGTGATTCCTCCGATCAGTTCTGGTTAATTCACTCAATAATGAAATGGAACAAAATTTCGTGGAGAAATTGAAAATTTAATGAAAAAATATATCTGAAGAACCTACACATACAAAGTGCTTCAAGTGCCTTATCTCATCTTTCCCCTGGACAGAAGGAACTAATGAACTTCAAGCGTTAGTATTATTACCTTAGAACTTACAAAATGGATCATCTAAAATTGGTTTCAACAAAAATTGACACAGAAGAAATTTTGAGCCTTGTCACGTCTCCAAAATGTGGTGCAATTTCGACTTTTATTGGAATCACACGAGATAACTTTGAAAATAAAAAGGTTCGTATCAATTACATTTCTACTCACTTATATTTTAATTTAAGAGTAATTTAGCTGTATAGCGTTTACTACTGCTGCATAACTTTCCAAAGACTTGACGGATTGCTTTCAAACTTGGAACAGAGCTATCGAGTAGTTAATAAAGCGCGATTTCTTTAGAAAATCTGGTAAAGGTTAGCTGCAGGACTTATGACGTTTTTTTATATTTAAAGCATTAAATAAACCAAATATTTTTGTACCGGAACTGAGCCTTCGGAGAAGAGAGGTTACATGACATGATATATAGCTTGTGATAGAGCTCATTAAAAATGTACGTGGAACTAGCCTCATTTTTGTATTAATGGCATCGAGTCGAAACGCTTATGTAATTACTAATTACTATAAATACTTCTGACGAAAAAAGTAACGTAATGGATATTTTCAATAATATGAGAAAAGATGGGGCTTGAGATACGGAAAAAATATTTAAATAATATTCTGATTCAACAATGTTTGTCTTAATGCTATCTGTAAATGTATCTGTTAATTTTTAGGTGGTGAAACTCGAATATGAAGCATACGAACCGATGGCCCTAAATGAAATGAAAAAGATTTGTGGGTTAATTCGAGACAAATGGCCTGTTGAGCATATTGCAATATATCATAGGTAAGTGTTGCGTCAACATGTTTTTGATGGTCTAATTTAAAACTTTGTACTATTTGTTTTGGAAGTGTATTTATTTCATCACGCACATTTTTTTTGTATCATTCAGATTGGGATTAGTACCCGTTTCGGAAGCAAGTGTCTTTGTTGCGATCTCCTCCGAACATCGTCAAGAATCTTTGGACGCTGTTAGCTTCGCTATAAATGCTTTGAAAGCTGCTGTTCCTATCTGGAAGAAGGAGATTTATGATTCCGTTTCGTCTTCTCCAGACTCCATGTGGAAAGCTAATTCGGAATGTTTCTGGAGCCAGAATAATAAACCACACCATGTGGACAATGAAACGAATGAAGATGATAAAAGTGATATCCCTGGTTAATAATAATAATCCTTTAGTAGAGCATGTAATTGGATTTCTTTAATCAAAGCGAGATGATAATAATAACGGTTTAAAAGTTTTATACGCAATAAGAAACAAATCACGAGAAAGATTAAGCTCATTAAATAATACGTCTTTATTGATCCATGAGATCACACTCTACAGATCAAAAAGTTCATGTAATATGTCTTCATTTTCATATCATTTTCTCTTAAATATTTTCGTAGAACCAGAACCAGTTAAATTTAGATAAAGTAGCTGCACGTTGTACCAAACGCCCGGTACACGCCTTGTTGATTGGCTTTCAACGATTTAATAATGAGTCTATTCGAGAAAAATACATAACCTATTTTAAGATGGACACAGATATTTGGCAAGTTTCATAATACGCGTTAAAAATGTAAGAGTTATACTGAACCCAGTATTCGTAATGTCTGTGTACATGGTTTTGTGTCATCATAAAATCTAATTGAATATAATGATTGATAATCATGTAAAGACAGATAAACAACAGTATAAGATGTAATATTACTACTAGCTATCTTTGATATTTTTCAGTTAAATCATCGTTAACGCACCATGTCTCGCTTTATTGCACTTGTCGGCCATTTTCACTTACAAACTACTTGAAAAAGAGTTTAGTCATCATTTATGTTAAGGCAATGTCTCAAGCACGCTTGGGTAAAAAGTACACAGTAAAACATTTATAGGCCGAAAGTATTGGCTAGATAGAATGGCAGACATGATGACAATATGTATGAAGTATAACAAGTTCCAAACTTTGATATTCTTTGACAATTTTAAATAGTATCTAGCTACCTATTCGTCTACACAAAACTTATAATCTAACGGCATTATGGACGCAATGTTAATTAAAAGGTAAACAGGTATTTACTTTGGTTCATGTAAGAACTATAATTATTGCGGTCTTTTATAACTTTGATAAGAGTATAGGCATAACGTTTCGTGTTCAGAGTTCCCTTCTGAACTAACACTATAAATATTTTTAAATCTTGCAGAATTAGTTACAAGAGGATATAGAAGGAAGAAGATTAAATTACGTTTCGAAAAATTTCCTACAAATTTTCACGAATTTAAAAGTTGAAAAATTAATCGAATCAATAGTAAACTGCAATTTCCAATACAAGAAACAGAAAAGAACGTTTATTCTCCTCCAGATTTTCCACTGAGTTCTTCCTCATACTGTTTTCTGAAGCAATCACCGACCGGGAAAAAGTCCCAGGATCTTTGTTGGTACATGTTCCACACGTACGTTTCTTGACCAGTGTACTCAGTATCCGGTTTGTTGATCAAGTGCATCAGAAAGAACCTATAATCCCAAATCAAAATAATATTTGGTAATTAAGAGTTTAAATATAGAGACCAGATCATGTCATTCATCTACTGTGTCCTACGTACATGTAGTTGGCTAAATTATGTTCCTTTAGCACATGGACATCGAAGCCGTGAGGCACCACATCAAAGTAGTCCTTTCCTATGCCGCAAATGAAACATTCGGACTCGAGCGTTTCTGAAACGCTGTTCAACTGATCTCTCAGCTCACCGAAAGCGTCAATGATCAAACCTGTAGGATTATAGAAGATGCAAAAAAGGTAGTACTTCAGATAGTCCTATTGTAAGATTGAACTATAGTGATTAAGAGTGCGTTCAGAGCCATGGAAGTTTCTTGTGTCATCATAAGACCATCAAACTCATTACATCTTTACCATCATTACAAATTTCTTATTATGCGAATTTCGGTAAAAAAGGAGTCATACCCTGAATGATAGCCAACAGAATGACAATGACGAAGAAGAAAAAGGTGATGTCAAAGAAGATTCGGTAAACTTCAGAATCTTCACCATCTGGTGGCTCAATTACGTCTCCAATGCCACCACCAGCTCGCACACCTTGGTAAAGATGGAACACGAAGCACTGGAAAACAAAATTAAACAGAATCATTATTTATTGCTTCTCCTTGCCGAACCATAAATATATATAATGATTATTTACGGTGGCCATGTCGTGACATTTTTGATCCACTTCGTCATCCTCCTCGGTTACATAGAATTTACGGAAGAAGTTGAAAGCGATCACGGTGTAAATGTATACGACAATGGAGAGTAAAAGTACAGTTAGAACCAACTAAAACAAATATATACGCAACATATTAGACAAACGATTTTAAAAAGGTTGTTCGTTTCCAGAAATGGAAATTTATAGACTCGAAGCAGTAACCTGTTTTCCGTTATGAGTGACTGATTGTAAGATCGTCTTCAAGGCTGGGACGGCAACAGCCACATCAAGTAAATGAGCAGCAAAGAAGAAGTAATTAAAGTTGCCGAGAATGGAGAAGCAGAAATACCACAAACTGTACAGGAAAGCCTGTTTGATAAAAATATAACGTCAATATATATTTGAATTTAATGTTGAATGATAGGTCGAAATTCTGAATTGATAACATACGTTGTCAGTGAGTGTTACGCCAGCTTTCCAAACCTGGTACCGCCAATCCGCACCAGAAAGGCTGCAAATTAAAAAAATTCACCAGACTTGTAATTTGCAATTAACTATTGAGTTTTTATTAATTAGGAAAATATTAACAAAGTAATTTCTCACTAAGAAATTATTCCACCCCCTTCTGCTTTCTCTTCCACACTGAAAGACGTTTTCTCCATGCCCAAAAGATTGCTGATCTGATCAAAATCAAATGTTTCGCTGTACTTTTGACGCACCTTCTTTTTGACAAATTTGTCCCAGTAGTTCACGGGGAAAGACCTGGCGGATTCAGAATGACATGAATGTAGTAGCGCAGGTAGGTAATTAAAGATACTGAAAATTGGTCAATAAAACAATCTCTTACTTTGCAGATATAACTAATCTATCCCAATGAGCTTTCAGATCATCATCTTCAGGTTGTTCTGCCAAGTAGAGCCCATCGAATTCCAGACGCCTAGCTATTTCTTTCTCTCGTTTGAAGATTGCAAGAGGAATTTTAAGATGATAGTATGCAAAAAGCATGGCCAAAGAAATGATAGAATGAATCACAGATAAAATTCGGATCAGATGGGCCATGTAATAAAACTTTTCATCCATGTGAACGAGTTCAGGGACCTCGTCATCTTCTTCCTCCTCATCGCCGTCTTCTTCCATTGTTCCGTTCCCACTACCTGAGCCATCCATTAAACCACTTCCTTCATAACCTGAAGCTTCCACATCATCACCACCGTCATCATCATCATCTTCCGCCAAAGCTGTAGCCTAGAGAAAAGGAATATTGTCAATAGTTTGTATTGCAGGGAGTTTTATTTTAGCTTTCCGCAAAAATACGATACAGAATTGCTTACTTTGAAGAATAGTAGCATGAAATTGATGGAAAATGCCAATACTAAAGCGACGATCTTCATGTTGTAAAAATTTCTTGCCAAAAAGCTAACCATTCCGTTGAAATAAGAACCAAAGTCGATCTACAAATTTTAAAAAATCGCATTATTATATACACGAAATATTATTAAAAAAGAACAAAGATGTTCAAAAAGCAAAGAAACACGCATTTTCAAACTGCATTAGTAATTAGAGTTTTAAATTAGTCAAATGACCAAAACCTCGATTCCGTAAATCTCGTACACCCATGGCTTCTTCTTGTCCTTCTTTTTCCCCCTCGACCATGAAAAAGGGGAACTTGATCGTTTTTCGTCGCCTGTATTTGATGGTTTTCTTTTGCTGGGAGTTCCAGGAGGAGACAAAGAATCAATCTTGTGTTTTTTCTTTGAGGCTGCTGTAAGTAGGGATTCTTCTTGTATTAAATTTAGATCGTATTTATCAGTATTAGCATCCCTATAGACTTTAGGTTTGTCATCAGGCAAAGCTAAATTTTCGATTATAATTTCTTTCTCCCTCTCCCCTTCTTCGCTTTCTTCATGCTGTTCGTCAATTGGACCTTTATCTTCACTTCCTTTTTCATCTGAACTTGAACCAGGCGAATCTCGAGCATGCAATTCATCAGTTGCCAATTCGGAACTTTTCACTTCCACTGTGATTTCTTCCTCAGATATGGTTTTTTCTTCTTCTGAAACAGTTTTCACGCTCTGTTCCTCGGTCAGTGATAAAACGCCTTCAATTGTGGGTTGAACGACCTCGGTTTCTTTTTCCTCTGGAGTTGGTTCGGCGGTTTTGAACGCCTCATTGACTTCATCAATTTCATCATTACTTGTGTCTTTCTCCATTTTGTCAATGGAAGTTTCGATGGATTTATTTTCAGAGCTTTCCCTATGTTCCATATCGTCGTCTTTTGAAACAGCATTTTCTTCAAGGGAGTCATAATGATCGACTTGAATAATAGGAATAGAACTTGTAACTTGAGGCTGTAGTTCAGCCACACTAGTACTTGTATCGGATTCTTCAGTACTTTCATTTTCTTTTTTGATTTCAGGGTTAGTATCAGTTTCTGAAGATGGATTATTCACTTTTGTTGTTACAGGGCTTGTTTTATCGCTTATTGTGACATTTGGCTGAATGCATTTTATTATTGGATAGAATTATTTGTAATAAATAAAATATATTATTGAAAACGTCAATTGGAAGTGAGTTAAATAGTAATCGAAATCCAAACACGCAGCATAAATGAGAAACACAGTCATTTATTGTTTGACGACCCACAAGAAACAACTGGAAAACTTATCTAATTGTAAGATTATAAATAGTACCTGCGATGCAACCGAGGGTTCTTCCTGAGTTTCAACTACAATGTCCAATGGTGACGCTTCAGCTGCGGGAGCTTCCTCTTCGGCGACAACCTCTTCCCTGACTGGAGAAGCTGCTCGGACAACCAATGCTTTTTCACCTTCGTCTCCTCCTCCTCCAGCTTCAACAGGAACAACTTCTCCACCCGCAGGGGCAGCTCTGAATATGCAAAACGATAGTGAGTCCCCGACTTCTTAATACGAAACTATATGTAAAAGATTCAATTTTTTACCCTTCTTCTGCAGCTTCACCAGCACCCATTATAGCCAAAACACCAGACTCAGCAGGTGGTTCTTCCGGCGGCGGACCTGCAGACGGTGGCAATGCAGGAACTTTCAATGGACCTCCCATATCGTCGACAGGTGCTTCTTCCTTCTTTTCCGGTGGTGGGCCACGCATCAAATTAATTAGACTAGAACCAAGGTACCTGAGCGCAACAAGTATACATTTGGGGCAATGTCAGACAACATCCTCAAACCAAAGCAGAAACATACATTTTAATAAAACAAAAATTGAATTTACTTGAGCATCCTTCCAAAGCTTCCTCCACTTGCATAAAATATCCAGAAGAGCAACTTGAAGAACCCGAAAACCAATTCCACTGGGGTCATTTGCTGTAATTCTCGTACCTTGCGTTTAATGTTTGCAGGGGATAGAGAGGATACTAAATTTCGAGCTCCGTCTTTGATAGCTGTTAGACCTTGCTTGACGAGTGTGCCCCTATTTCATCATTATTTTAAACAGAACTTTAGATTTTACTCATTTCAAACTCGACGAAGATAAATTAAGCGCAAAGAAGAATAAAAAGATCAAAATCATTCTTAAAACAATAACGAAGTCAAATGAAACAAAATTGGGAAACTGAAAAGGAAAAGAAATGTAATGAAAATAAAAAGCATGTCAATGTTATGTGTGTTTTGTACATTCAACTTCTTGTGTCATGTTCATCCTCACCTATCTGTCCATGTCAAGGGTCTTTCCAAAGGTACCACGGTAAATCAAATAGAATAAGGATATATATGTTAACAGGTTCATCAACTGTGTTCACAATCACTATTATAAAGTAGTACATAATTTGTAACATTACACCTAAACAAATGTTGAGCCTAGAACAACGTTCAAATTCAAAGTATACTGTCTATTTGTTTCTAAATTGCATGCAAAGGGATTCTAAAAGTCAATCAAATTCAAATAAACTAAAATTGGACTTGGATTTTCAGATCCATCCAATTTTGACTGGAGAAAGCATGAAGTATTTCAAAATAATTCTGATATTTATTATTGTTTCGTCATGCAAACTCAGATTCTGTAGGATTTTAAGTCCTTACTTTTCCTCCTCTTCATCTGTGGGCATCACAAACTTCTGCTCTCTTCCATGGGAGCCACCCCCTTCCTGAAAGAGATGACAATTTTTACGTAAGATAAGAACGAATCTTCAATTAGACTAATATGATTTATGATATTAAAATTTTGCCCAGATGTTGATGTGGAAAATATAGTGAGCTCAGTTTAAGTGAAACACCAATTTATGTGATACCGATTGCAAAAGAAATACAAACCAACAGCATAAAACCGTTAGAGATTTATTAATTTAATTTAAATACACACATTAAAATACCTTGGCTCGTTGGGCATGTGCTCGGACAAGTTTGTGAGCAGTACAGCCAAATTGAAACCGATTTCTTTGGCTGGGTTATGGAATCTTTCAACGAATTCGACGTAGTCAATTTTTCCATCATGATTTGTATCGCAGCACATGAGAAGGAAATTGATTTCCTCACTAAAGTACAAACATTCATCAATATTTACTACATAATTTCTTATTAATGTATTTTAAAAGATTGTTTAAGTATTTTTCTAAAAAATTTCCGTCTCGTACATTGAATAACTTTTGCTGGCTTCCAAAGTTTCCTTAAATTCTTTTGGACTAACATATCCGTCTTTGTTCTGGTCCATATCCTGCAATTATATTCATGAGTAAGTTTATTATCATTAAAAATCACATATGTAAGACATTTGCAATCCGTGTCAATGCACACAAAAAGCACAGCACAAATATTTATAAATATCTCATGCATAAGCAAGCCCTTGGCTATCATTTTTAACAACTTCAATCAAGCATACAAGTTCAAATTCAAATCGCAGGAAAATAAAATATCGACAGACTTAGATACGCAAACCCATCCAGATCCAACCATATCTTTTCTTGAGATAAAAAACAGACCTGGAAAGACGCCGAAGATGTGAGATCCTTGAGTTTCAAAAACATATCGAAGTAGCGAAGAATGATCTGAAATCAAATTTTGCAACAAAATAGTACAGTTGAACAGAAATGGGAAGCAGCTATAAAATTCGAAAGTAATAACTAATAAATAAAAAATAATGCATATTGGTATCATTTAATAACAATTGAGGTAGAGTACTCATTTCATTCACAGATTAAAGCGGAAGCAATAATTGCAATAGTAAATGAGGAAATATATACAAAGTATCCTTTTAAATCCTAATGAATTTAGGTATGATGGAAATTAATAAAATAAAATGAGAAGCTGAAATAGATTTAAAATTATTAACATTTTAGATGGAAGGGAGAAAAGAAATTTACAGATAATAGTAATTAAGTAAGAGAAAAGTTTTCGCAATGACACGGGATAGTTTTTAGAACTTCTCTAGAGGAACTCGTACCCAATAAGACGATGCAATTACGGATTTCAGCTTCAAGAATAGATTGAAATATTTGAGAATTTTCTGTACACGATTGGAAATAGAATGGACACAGAAGGATTAGTTTCTCTGGTTTATATTTTTGAAACAATGTAACTATAAAAGAAGAGATCTAAATACTGGTACAAGAATTTCATTACTCCAATTGTTACTTATAAAAACCTTTGGACTCCCGACTTATAACCAAAATAGTTTTTCATTTATTCTATCGATAACTAACATACCTCAACATTGGATGCAGACTCAACCAAGGTGTCAACCATCTGTCTTCCAATAGTGCCGTTAACGACGTTACCTATTGAACGATTTGACAGTAAATTACCAATAGTCCCAATATTATATTTGTAAAGCTCTTAAAATGCCCCAAATAAGATTTACCTTCAAGCATGGATAACATCATGATCACCTATCGCAAAATTCAAAGCAATTGTTCATAAAAGTTTGTTCATAACTTGAACTGTTACTTTTATCAAAACCATGTTAAATGTACAAACCATGTCTTTTTGGAGATTCAACATTTCCTTGAGCAAATCGACTTGGCTGGCGTTTTTGGAAAGTTTTGCCTGCATATGAGCAAAAAGAAAGAGGAAACCACCGATGGCATCCCACAACCTGGAATGAGCCAACGCCTGCTGATTTTGTACGCAAGGACCTATGAAGTTTTGAATGACATACTTTTAAAATCATTATTTTCTATCAGAATGTGGCAAACTTTATTTCAAATTATTTGACTTACCCTGGATCACCTCAGTTAATGTGTTAAACACTTGACTAGCAACACCTATGGCTTTGAAAAAGTTGGATTTGCCGGCAGGATCGATAATTTCCTTGCTCGAGTAATGCCAAATAAAAGTCCATAATAGACTCTTGGAGGCGAAGCAGGTAGTCAACTGTACAAATGACAACGTTGACTGTGGTAGTGTTGCCAGCTTGTGTTCTAAGATAGTTTTGCCAGTCTGCGATAGCGATTAACAAAAATCATAAATATTCTCCTTCTCTAATTCAATTAAATGAAAAATGGCAGAAAAAATTTTTTATTGCAGACCTAGATTGTGCCCTTCACTGGTGAGCTGGATAAATCGGAATAGAGCACAAGTAAATTCAGCATCGTGCATGTTTTTCTCCCCTGCGGCACCCTCAGAACCAACACCTAAGCCTTCAGCTTTGGTGTTGCGCTCAAAGGCATCTAAATCTAAAACCGTGCAGGAATTCATCAAGCCAGCAATGGACGTGAAGAACCCGGCATCCTTTTTTTCTTTCAGGTGATTCAACATTTGCTATAATTAGAAAAGATTCTTATTATATCAATTCAACTTTTTAAACTACAAATTTCAATAGGAAGCAAAATTTTCGATGGCTCATCATTTACCATTTGAACATCAATATTACCACCCCGCAGAATGGCAATGCCTAGACCTACGGAATAAAAATAAACACAAACATTAACTTAAAAAATTGCTTATCACTTGCCCCCAATAAATGTTTTGCTCATGTAAACTGCTCCGTGTATACACATTCTCAGGGCACTCCGTCCAGACTAACGTTTTACTGGTCGTATGTTGACGGACAAAAACTTTGTTTCTGATGAATGGATTTGGAATGTGGAATGACCATCAGATCAGAATGAAAAATTTGTTTTTTATAAAATTAATATTTTTTTTAAAGCAATTGGTTCATTGCATAATCATGCAACCCAGGTGTTGACCAGTACTGGGATTTATATACGAAGACTGATAAAGATGGCAGATTCATCTGCATTACATAACCGTTTTCTTATTTAAATGAACATCATCTACTTGTTAATAGTACATTGAATGAATCGAATAAAAAACTGTACCTAAAGTTTGCATAACCATGTCTGATTGGACACCCTATTAAGCAAGACAAAAAATGTACACATTTCATATCATGAAAAGTTACGATTGAGTACTTATATTATTTAGTTGTAACTGTAAATTACAATGCAATGGGAACTACCTTGCATGCAGCGATGTGAAGAAGTACCATCTCAGCTACACCTCGATTTGCCAGTCTTGCTTGGTGGAATAGTAATTTTTGTTTTTCCATTTCTTGTTCCTAAAATTACAATACCTTGCATGCAGCGATGTGAAGAAGTACCATCTCAGCTACACCTCGATTTGCCAGTCTTGCTTGGTGGAATAGTAATTTTTGTTTTTCCATTTCTTGTTCCTATTTACATGGAGAAGGCTTTCATTTAGTGACATTTCATGGTGTAATATTTTGTTAGTGTAAAAACTACCATTAGCATTTGCATGGTCAGTGTTCCTCCTCGCTGCTTGCGTTAGTATTCACACACAGGTTACTCAACAACGAATTAAGACTAACTCAAAGTGTGTTTCCTCTATTTGTTCCGCCTTTGGAATCTATTAAAACTTACATGGATGGAAGGACCTTCACCCTCTTCCTCATCACCACCTTCTTCCTCTTCTTCTCCGCAGGATTTGGCCATGACCTCTGCATAGGACATGTACAAAGGATCTTCCTGCAATGCACCGCTTCTTTCAGTCATGGCACCGCGGGTGAAAGTTGTCACGAGCTGTGTGAGAGGATCCGGCTTTCCTTCTTCTTCTTCCTCTTCCTTCTTTTTCAGTTCGGCTTCTTCGAATGTTTGCTACGCAAGCATAATTTTTAAAAATTCCAAAGTAATTCAAATTCAATGAGTTCACAAAAATCGTTCATAAACATTGTTCATCTAATAAACATCGACGAATTTTCGACACTTACGGTGAGATGCTCAATCATGATTTCTTGACCAACGTTTTCGTCCGTCAACCACATGTCGCGGTACGTCCTCAGAGAATAAGTTAATGGCTCGATGTCTAGATACATTGAATCAAATACGCATTAATAAATCTCAATTCTGGGAAAGGGTTCAGATGAGGGTGGGTGTAAAGTTGAGATGAAGGGAGAAGCATTGGTCCTACTAAGCAAAAAACGAGAAAAAATTTAAAACAACGCAGGGCACGCAAACAAATGATTTCTTATACTGCGGGAAAAGCCTGCTGGCATTGGCATAAATATTTACAAAGACATTGCTACTTTTTTTTGTTAAGTTTGTTAGATACGTTAAGTATTAGGTTTAAAATTACCTTTTTAAAGTGAAGAAAGGAACACTCAGGAGGCAGGCAAGTGCTACGTTTCGTTTAATAAAACATTTTGCGTGTTTAATTCTTTTCTTTGGTTTTTTTACATTTTCCTGTATTAATGTCCTGATTACCTGCTTTCTTGCGGGCCACGGATAGTAGTTTACTCCAACCAGTACGGAGGTTCGGAGGAAATGTAGCCTGCCGGGGCGTATCGTTTTTAATACATGCAATTTAGTTTTTTTCAGTTAAAAAATATTACCTAAACATTGTTTGTCTAACTTTTCCATAAAAGAAATTACAAAAAAAATTATTACAAAAATCATATTAATCTATCTAAAATGTGGTACTAAATTAATTATCAACTTAGAACAAAAATGAATCAAAATAAATTTGTAATTAAATAATGAACAAAAACTTCAATAAAAATCATGATGATTCAGAATCCCTGATTAAAGTCAACCTGCACACGAAACCTTCAATAATTGATTATTCGAAAGAAGACTGTCAATGTCAATGTCAACCAAAAAGTTTGAAATAACTTTTCCAGTTTAAGTTTCTCATGTAACGGTACTGGGCTTCTTGTAAGTTTTCCTTGTCTGGTTTCAAGGGTTAGGTGGGCACGACACAAGGCTTAAATTTCTGGTAATTAGACAAATTTGAAATGGGCTCCAGGAGAAATGCATTTGGAGTGGAACGGTACGTATGCGAACGGTACTAGCATTACAAGTTTTAAATTGAATTAGTAAATAGTTATTTTATTTAATTTGGAAAACAAGGTTGATAAGTCCATAAGACAAATTTGATGCAGTTGATACACAAAAATTGATTAATCGCTTCATGGCACAGGAAAAGAAACACGAGTTTACAGGATAAGAATATAAAAAAAATTATTCAGAACGCGATGAGAAAAGATAAGTGTACCTTGGCATTATATGTAATGCGGATGCCCTGAAACATGCGATAACTTCCGAGAAAGAGAGAAAAAATACTCTTTTAAAAGTCAGCTAAAAGATCCAGTTTTATAAATGGATTGATAACTACTAACGGAGAAATGAACGGCACTAATCTTGCCACATGTCCTCACCTGCTTTCTTTCTTCCTTTTGTTACCACTGAGCGGTACAGATTTTTCGCTTGTTGTTGGGGGTGGTCAATCTACACGTAAGAAAGTTGAGGGGATTTGCATGAAAAATTTTCCTCGAAATAAACAAAATTAGTACTCCACGGGCACATATAGTGGGTCTGCATCTATCCAAAATTCATTTGCCTAAAAATTTTGGCGTGTCGATCAAGTATGGGTAAATAGGGTTGATAACGACAAAAGGGAGGGGGTTGCAAGGATTAAATATCAGCGAAGAAGGGTGGAGGCATTCTCGGCATCCCAACATTCCTTTTTTAATAATTAAGGTGAGCAGGGGTGTAGTGTAGCTATAACGGTGCCGATTCAGAAGGGGTTTATTCTAATGCAGGGCAGGGTTGAACGAGTAGGGAAAGTTTTGTTACATTGAATTGAACTGCCCTTTTCATCATAACTATCCTTAATCAATTTAATAGTAATTCAGAAGGATTGAAATTTGTACTTCAATAACAGAATAAGACTGGGCTAACAGAATCAAAAATCTTTTAGCTACTGAAATAAAATCGATATTGTGCACATGAATTTCATAAATAAAGATAAGGATAACTGATAACTCCACCGAATAAAATTCATAATCCATAAAATAAAATGATCGTCCCAATATAAAGTTCATAATTATGCAGTCTAATTGTTATCTTTTGAATATCTTCTTCACAAATGTATTGAATTTTGTTTAAAGTTAGAAAGTTGAAAACTAAACTAAGCCCCTTACCATGTGAAGTCCGTAAAGCACTTTTGCCATCGCTACTATCCTATCAACAAGTTCCTGGAGCTGTTGTTCCTTGTTGACGTTGGCCACCGCTTTCTCATTGTTTTCTTCGGGGACAGGTTCTCGTTTCGTGCCCAGTTTGGAATAGAGGTGGTGTTGCCAAGACATTGAGTCAGACGGATCAATCTTATCAGGTAAGGTCAGTTGGGTAGTGGCGTACTCAACTATTTCATAGTCTTGCATTTTCTATTCACACAGAAAAACTTCCTTTGAGTTTGGCAAAAGGCATACTTATACAAAATGATTATACGATTTACCTTCAGGAAGCGATCCTTGCAATGTTGTACAAGCTCTTGTTCACGACCAGCAAACAAGTTGAGACCAACGGGAAGGAGACGCTTAAGACAAGCAACCAATAAACTGGATGCAAGTTCCTTGTCTTTGTCTCTCTTTTTGTCACGGCTCTTCTTCTTCTTTTTGATCTACAGAAGAACAGAAAAAACATTGAAAAGCAAACTTTAAATTGCAAAAACATGATGCACAAAATTTCATTTTTGCATTTTACTTTTCCACCAGTTTGCATGGCCGTGTCAGTGACTACAGTTCTTCTAGTTGCAGTTGGCATAATCAGTGCCATGTTATCAATCTCATTGGCAGAAATGAAGTTGGTTTCTTCTCGCCTGAAGTATTGAGACTTGGACCACAAATTGAAAATTTCGGCAATGTGATTGTAGAGATGCTCAGCTTCCAATGAATTGCTCTTGAGCCAATTATTCCTTTGGTAATCCACGTACTTGATGAGGAGAGGGTAGAATGCGTAAATGTCGCGCACCAAAAGTTGCCACTCGTCTTGAATTTGACTTTCAATCTAATTGTAATAATTTTCAATTTCTCATGAATATTTAGAATTAATGAATTAATTAATTACTAAGACTAATTTAAGCTGAAGCATAGGCGAGATTTACCTGTGACGAGTCATCAGTTCCAGATTTCAGGAAACCTCGAACAGATTCTTCTTTATGGAACATTAATTCTGTACGCTTTCTTAACTTTTCAGCTAGCGGAAGAATGGGATCAGTCAAAAGTTCTTCGGAAGAGTTAATGATGATTTGTTGAGTGAACTGAGCAATTCTTGTCATCCACATTGCTTGCTCGTTGCCTATATTGTTCTTAATTAAATTTAGGACGCTCTTGAGTAGTTTGTTCATATGCTCCGCAGTGACATTGGAGACATGAGCACTAAAAATAATGAAAGTTACAGTTACTAATGAAATTTTAATTCATAAAAAAATGACTTTGATTTGAATTACTCTTGCGCAACATTGGGTTGATTGTCGGGACCTTGAGACCACCAGAACGGTAGGTATGAACACAACATTGGAAGAGTGATATCAATGATATGAGGTAGCTCGTTGTACGTTTTCCCAGACTCGACAAAGTTTTCCACCTCTTGAATAATGGCATCAAGTCCGGGAATGTTATTAGCTAGTCTAGACATAACATCTTGTGCAGTCTGTGGAGATTGCTCAAACAGTTTGTGATAGACAGAGTGGGGATTGTTCTTGTTCAGCGCTGGCTCCAAAAATGCAATGGGGAACGTGGAAGCATACGCTCCAAGACAGCTCCCAATAGCAGGCCGATATCGTTCCAACTCAATCTTCATATACTTCTTGTTCTTGTGAAGGGTCATATCCGTTCCAAGTTGGTACAAGCTACTAAGCATCTTGTATGACGCCAGTTGCAAATCATCAACTGCGTCATCATAAAGTAAAGGTCAACAATACTACTCATTCAATTAAACACATATTTTAAAAGGTTTGATAAAAAAAAAACTTACCAATCAAATCACTTCCGTAGTCGTAAGCAGCCAAATGGTCAAATAAAGACGTTAACACAGGAAGCAGCACCGTATTGATATAATTCAAAGAAGTGGAAGTCATCAAATGCGTCCCCCGAAGATGTGAATACTTTTTCTCTTGAAGATTTACGATTGTGTGCGCAAGATCATCAGCAGCGTTATTAAAGAACGTAAGCATCAACGTTCGAATGAATTCTGGACAACTTTTTGTGATTGATCTGTTTTGAATCAACATAAAATCTTTGAGCACAAATCATTCAAAATTTATTTAATGATCAAAATTTTATTTAAAAAAGGGTTTCCTACTTTGCATCAAACGCCTTGATTAGGACCTGAAGACACCGCACTGTAATTTTAATGTCACTTCCAAAGGCATTCAGTTTGCCCCTGAGCAAAGTTGTAAGCCGACAGAAGAGACTGAAAAAAATATGGTGACATAATTTTACAACGGGCAAGCATTCTTAGTATCATGAGAGGGTAATGTGAGGCGTAAGATGGTACCTTGCCACCATTTCTTTTTCTTTAAGGGATGCGGCACCAGAAGCCGTACCTCCCGAAGCAATAGTAATAAAGTAAATTCTGTGTGTATTGAAATATTTCTCCATCAATGGAAG
>JAHZMX010000424.1:0-22838 GCA_027743895.1 Seira musarum
CGCAAAACATGACTATGGAGCATGGAAATATTTTGAAGATTTAGATAGTTCCTTTTTTCATTTTTACAAGAAATGTTTTCAGTTCAAAAAGGTAGAAAAAATACTTATGTAGGTACCCAATGTTATTTCAAACTACAAAATAATTTTAGGTTTGGTAAAACAAAAACATATTGTTTGTGGGGTTTGGGGAGAAAAAAAACAACGGAAATCATAAAGACAACAACACTTTCCTAATGAATGTTTTGTTGTTCTCAGTTTCCACACAGATATGAATTAGAACCGCAATAAAGTAAACCCAGTTATTATAATTAAGCCTTCTTTGTTTGCATATTGTCTACAAAAAAAATGTTTTTCGTATTTTTTCCTCAATTTGGCTGAGCATGGCATGCTATTTTCTCCATAATATTATGCAAGGCTGGATGATGAATGCATTTTGAATGGATTTCTGCTTTTCTCCTAGCGTCTCTTGGAATGCGAAATGAGCTTATGTCTGAGATTGAAACGGTGTGTGATGCAAAGCTTACATGTATAAAACCCAGAGAAGAAAAAAAAGATTGAGAGACGGTGCTGAAGACTTATGAAAGGAGGAAAGAATTTGAATGCGAAGTAATAATAAGCAGAATCATCACATTTCTCTCCATTTTGATAAATGTGCATATTACTCTGGAAAGAAAAACATGAATGCATTTACGGGATTTGTGTTCATATTTCTTTTGAAAAATGTGATATTTCTTTTTCGTAAAAAAGGGGGTGCATTAGGTGTAACGGGAATGTTACTTTTTTATAATATCCTAATGCTCACTACCACGCAGACGTTGTTTTCTTTGTTCATGCAACAGAACAGAAGAAACATTTTATCCCAAATTTATTTGCTGACATTTTTCATCTTGTTTATACCTGCAGTCGAAGGCACTAGTGTTTTTTCTCTGAGATGGGTTCAATGTTTTCTCACTGTTCCATCAACTGCAAAAAATGACTGGAGGCTTTGTAAGGAAAACACATCAAGCCATCTCCATTTCAGGCATGCCGACCTGCACCACCTTGTTTTTAGGTGGTTATTTGCATATGATGCAAGAAAGAGAATGTTTTTACGAACTAAAAGGCTTACCATCAAAACTTCAACGGGAGAATGATGTCGTACTGTGATAAAAATCTTACATTTTACCTTTCCATGTCTAGTTGCTAAAGGAGTTGTTGCTTGTGGCCATTTACACTTATCAAGGGTGTTTCCAACATCAAAAATTAAGAGTGTTTGTGAAACGCACAAAATAGAAGTCTTTTTTGTCAATTCCAGATTCATGGTTTGCTAAGAACATGGGAAATGCAAAGCTGCTTAAATATAAATAAAATACTCCTCATAGCCATTTTTATCACAAAATGCATTTCCAGGAAAAGGTTTCGTTGATAAAAAACAATGCGGTCTTGTTTGCTTACTACATGTTCTCAGAAAAGACCTTTGGAATCGTTTTTTGCTGAAGTTGAAAATTCGTTTTGACGAAAGGTTTGAAATTGCGTTTCTGAAAATTTTTAGACTGTCATTCAAAGGCTTATTGCTTTAGAGCTACACGTGAATGTGAAGTATCTAAAACAAGAGGAGGTATTTCCGTAGATGAGCCCGAAATGTTTTCTACCAGGGACATAAATAAGAATGACATGGAACCTCAAAGCCAACATTCATTCGCTATTGCGTTTTGTTGGTGCACGCACACCACGCATGCAAAACTTTTGAAATATATATTATCCCGTTTTATTATTGGAAGTCCCGTACGGAAGCAGACAAGTCAAAGATTTTCCACAGGAAAAGATGACAGTCATGAAAAAATATGGTTACGTTTAAACCTATGATGTTTCCAAAGTGGGAAGCAAAGTTTATTGAATTACTGGATGGAATGTTGCTGCTTTACTTTTATGAAAATCCTCCTCTACGCAATAAAAGACACAGGAAACATTTTCTATGTTGACAGGTTGATTGCTTAGATTCTAGATATACGATGAACTTGTACATTGGGAGACTAGAATCCCAAAAGATGAGTGGTGGTGGTACTGGTGGTGGTGGGTTGCGTAATGCCATTGACTAAAAAAGTAAAGTACTTCTTTTCATTTCGCTTCATCCCGTGACAAATAAATTGTGAGAAAGTATTACCACGGCGCGCGTGTGCCAGCCTAAGTCGTTCGGCTTATTTTTCCCTTCTCTTTCAAATTTAATAGTAAAGCTATCCACATCTCCATAATCAGCATCATGAATGATGGTAGTAATGAACGCGATGGAAAAAGGAAGAAGATGACTCTTTCAAAAGTCTGAGTGACTAGACGAGGCTATATAAAGCTCAAGTGTTTACACACGAGAGAAATATTGATGTGTTCAGGGTTAAAAGAAGCTTTGGTTTAAGTTTAGGGAGAGGAGGAGGAGAAAAAAAGAGAACCTTAAAAAAAGGAGAATTTCACTTCTATTCCTTTTCATCATTTTCAGTCTTTCATTAGGAAAGTCAGTCAACTCATTCAAGCATGGTATATTGTGGTTTTTTCTTGTCAGTTTTACCAATGAATAGATGAAGAAAAAAGGAAAAATTAAAAGGGTAAATTTGTGCTTAGCCCTAATGAATGAACACGGGGATGAGAAGTTTTTTGATGCTGGAATGAGTTGAGCAAGAGTCAGGGAATACCTCAACACAATTCTGTAGGGAAAACTCCTGCAACTGTTTAAAGTTCCCTTTGCTTGTGGCTCTTCGTATTTTCAGAGGTCTCTTCATCATCATCATTTTCATTGTCGACATGACTCGAGCTAAAATGATGGTTTTCTGGTTTTGTGGCATTTTCTGGAACACAAAAACGTATGGGTCGGGTGAAGGGAAAATTAATGCCAGATGAAAAGTTGAGCAGCATTTACAACAAAATATATGGGAACGTGAGATGACAATAAGTGCTGCACTGTTTTCCCTCTCCTCTGTTATATCCTACTCTTCACGTTTTTAGTCTTTCTCGACTCGCGGAAAAGCTAAGCTGCAAAAATGAGAAATGATGAAAATGGCAATGATATTAAGTCAGGAGGATATGAGATGCAATTTATATTTTCGAAACTGAATAATATGAGCCACTACAAAGATAGATAGTAGTGCATATTATTGCTTCAAGTACGTAGTTCGTAAATTTAAGCACCTCCATAAATATTTTTTCTCGCATGGTTCAGTGCATTTGAGGTCATTCATCAAATGATAGCACAAGCTTCCACCATTTCTTGCTGAAATGATCCTCCTCTCACTCTTCCCAATTCCTTGCTGTATGGCATCGTATATGCTCCTATAGTTTGTACCATAGGTGTCCTTGAATAAAGCTGCCTCCTCTCTTCCCTATTTACATATTTATCCATATTTTCAATTTCCGAGAAAACAGAAGGGAGTCGAGTAAAAGAGTTCATGTGCAGTTAACCGAGTCAACATATTTTTACTTGGAAAAAGTTCGAAGATGAAAAAGAAAAATCTATATTTTTTGCGAGCTCCTCTCTATTTTTCGTAGAACATGAACATTCAAAATAGACAAAGCCATAGAAGAGGGATATGGTATAGGAAGAAAGAATTTCTACTTGAGCGGAATCTTAAGTAGTGAAAAATGCCAGGGCTTCACCATCACAGCTCGTATTTCATTGTCAACCTTTCCGTAGGCCCATATAATATTAACTGACATTTTGTAACCTTCCTCCTCTTCCCTCCAAGTAAAGCGCATTGTCGTCCATAAATAAAACCTGCATTTTCCCTTGCAGTCCTGCCGATATCTCTTTGTAACATTATTTCACTTGATATTCCAAGTGATCACCCGTTTCCTACAATGAGTACAACCACTTTACCACCAAAATTCACCCATCCTACTGAACTCTTTCCCGGGGAAAATAACATATCCACCTACCTATTCGTTGTCTCCAGCTGGTATGCTTGATTCTTTATTGCCTTTATCTCTCCTGAAATGTGGGCCTCGGCGTTTGGTTACACTCGTGCGATTTTTAACTATAAATTCGGCTACTTGGTCATACATTTTTTTGTCTTTTTTCTATGATAAAATATAGCAGCAGACCGTCATCAAAAATGCACACCTGCTTAATGTAAAATAAGTGTGAAAATATTTTAGGCACTAGACGCATTCCCACTAGCGTCCAAAGGCACAATCATTTACATAAGACCAAATCATTCGAATAACTCCCAGAGAGACACATGACGAAAATGAAAATAAAAGTCAGAGGTGACAAACGGCAAGCCTGTTTGAAGTCCTAAATACATTAAGACAGTATTTCTTCATTTAATGTTATGTCAAAACTCTTCGTAAGGCAACCAACTAAGGTACTTAACCTTTAGTGGTAAAATGTAATGGAAAAATACCTCAGATTGCTGCAGTTCCATAATTTTGAAATGAAAAAGGAGCAAAATATTTGCGCTGGTGATCTCCCTTTTTCTTCTCCTTTTACATTTATTTGAACGAGAAAAATTACTGAACCAGTACCACTACATACAAAAAAAAACTGGAACGAATGAAAGAAAAGTAAACGAAAACAAAGCATTATTTACGGCTCCTGCCATATCACAAAGTGCAGAGTGCATGCTTCTCTTTTCTCTCAGTCTATTATTAAGAGTTCTTTATTTCTTTAGATGTGATGCGAAGGAGAACAGCTAAGTGTATGCATTATGGCATTAGTAGTTCTCGAAAAAAAATCTTCGCCAAAACCATACTAGAACTAGGAAAGGACTACCACATAGGACCCTTTTCATTCTACCAAACAAAGGAACAAAAATCTGTGAGTGAGAGTGATCCCTCCCATTTCAGTTTTGTTTCGGACTGATGAAGTTTTTTCTTCTCTTATTACTCCAATGGCCATGAAGTAAATATTAGATTTGCTCGTGTAAAACACTCTGAGCAGACAGTTATAATCGGTATACATACATCCGTAAAATATATTACTTTTTATGTAGTGATAGCAGGTGGGAGAAAAGGGATCTTGCAAGGAATCCGTAAGATTATGCCTCTCATTCTTGAATAAACTTCTTTGCTGAAGGATCCAACAAATTGTGCTTCGCTATGTGGGCGCTCCTGATGTGCACATGTTTTTTGTAGGTGCTCCGATGTTTTTTATGCTTGTGTGAGAGGGAAAGGGAGAGAGAGAGAGCAACTGCTGTTAGGTGAATGAAAGAAAGAGGATTTCCGCGTAAATAATGTTGAGTGTGCTGTGTTTTGATATTGATTTTTTTCGTCCAAGAAGGAAAAACTGATTTTGGTTTGAGGTTTGTAAGCTGGGATAAGTAGGATGAACGGATGTTGAATTTAAAGGAGAAAGCTGCGTATTGAAAAAAGATTGATGATTCTGGCAAAAATATTTTTTCGATTTGGTGTAAAGCAAGATAAATGAAAATGGACAAGAAAGAATTCACTATCTGTTTCGTCTTCGTGGAAAAGGAACATCTTGATGGTGAGCGACTACTGGTGCTATTGAAAAATGTGAATCGAAACAGATGAAACCTTGTTACTCATGAAAACTATGAAAATGAATGTACAAACTATCTAAAAATAGATAAGAATATTTTTATTTCAAGGATTTTAAAAAATGTTAACTTGAGGTTTGCAATACACTCTTCTAGTCTCATAGCTTTATTCAAGTCATTTTCCTCCGAGCTATTTGGTTTCGTTTTCATTGTTGTGATTGTATTTGACCTGACCCAGTTTAAGATGATGAACTATAACTACAGCTTTGGTGCACCAAGATGAAAATTCTGAAAATGTTCGTATATGGCACATTGTACTTGCAAGCATTTTTACGATTACTGCAGCCCTCGAGAATCTGATAGCATCATTGCAGACAAAGTGTGGAGGACTGCTTACCACCAACTCCTTTTTACTTTCTACAACTTTCTTGTGGGAGTGAGAGCATGCTGATGTGGTTGTTTAGTTTTATGACCATTATAACATGACGGTCCCATCCCTTCACCAGCCAACATAACATGAGCAACATTTTTTTATGCTCGTGCTACTGCTGCTGTATCGAATCTGTAGAAGTGCTTAGCTTTTAAAAAAATAAGGTTAGTGGCTAAAGGGCAGACCTCATTTGTTGAAATGGCATGACAAAGTGTAGCAAAGTTACAAGAGGTTTTGTAATTCCGTCTCACTCTTTGTGACTGTGTTACTGGAAACCACAGAAAACCATAGAATGTGACATTCATTACCCCCATTTTTACACTGAAGGCACGACTGTTCCTCAACTGATATGACACAGTGGCGAAAAAAAAATGTCTCCGCAAAAAGGAAATTTGGACAGTGATTACATCCAATGCAACTCAAGCAGAAGTAGGAGCGAGTAACCTAATAAACAAATCTAGCCACTTTAGAAAATGTCATTTATGGCCCAAGATGATGATCGTCATGATCATGATAAAAAAAAGTAAATTTGACTACGCCAACAGCCTTTCCTCCTATCTAGTTTAAAGAATATTTCCTTCGTTCAAGGAAACATTATTTTGCTAGACTGTGAGCCACCTTCTAATCTAGTAACGCCTCATGACACATGGTAAAAAAGTAGAGAAAAACTAATTTAACTCTTACGTAATAGGAATATTATCTCAAGCTAGAAAGCCAGTTTGTCCACCGGATATTACTCCTCATATCTCTCCACCACTTTTCTACATTTTTTTTCGTTACCTTTTTCTCATGCAACGTATCAAGTAAGAGATAGGTAGGCACACACATGCCATGTATAAAGCAAAAAAGAAAACTTTTTCTCCTAGCTTTATTTTTTTTTGCCTCACCTCACCTTCACTTTTTACCTTTTCATGATGATGATGGCAAGCATGAAAAGTGTAGGAAAATTTTGAAGGAAAGTACGGGTTCAATGTAGTTAATATTTTCCACTTGAAAGAATAATATAATAAGTTCGCTATGAAAAGAAGATTCAACCATCCATCCAAGCAAAAAGTATTTTCTGGTGGGAGAGGTTCATAGTAAAAAAGCACGCGTGCAAATAATACATATGGCCTTTGGAATATACCCGCAACGATATTTGTATTTCACTGGGCGAGTCACACGCAAATCCTGTCTGATTGACAGTTCCGCTGGATGGAACAACCTAGCGAAGCCAAGCCACTAACATTAGAAATTGCATGAAATAGTAGCCCCTAGTATTCCGTCTTCATGACAAGTTTGCACTAGTGGACAGGGAGAGAAAAGAAAATGTGTAACTAATGCTGTAATGCTTTCCCCCACGCAGTAGCTCATACTAAACCAAACAAACCTTGTACGAATATTTTTTTTCTCTTCCAGCTCAGTTCAGTTCACAAACTTTTCCCTTTTGCACTTCAATAACCTCAGTAAAAAAGTGCACGCTTGGGCTTAATTATATTTCCACAGTTCTCGGGTAATGATGATTATGATGGTGATGATGGGAGTGTTTTTAGTGGGAAAGAATCTGCATTATGGAAATGACAGTGATTATTATTATGTAGATGGGTGTAGTCATGCTATCGTAGTCTTTCTTCATACCAAACTATTCTCTTATGAGCTTTTTTAAATAATGAAAATGTTTAGGTGATTCCTTTAGTATTTCAAAAGTTGCGATAGTGGTATATAGAGTTCTATATTGTTGGAATAGTTACATGCCGGTGAAGTCTTATAACATCACTAGGTTGGATTTGCTTATATGTGGGTCGATACAGTGTATGTTAAGCAGAATAGAAATAGAAGCCATAAAAGATTTGCACTGCACTGCATTTTTTGTTTATTTGGCAAAGTAGTAGTTAGGAAGCAATAAAAATATCTTGGCTGGCAATAATAGAAAACGTTTCTGACAGGTGGAAGTCCCGTATTTTTGTGATGAAAGGGAAAGGACTAAATCGAGTCCCAATTTCTTCACCATGCCATGCTCGCTTCGATACCATCAATTCTTGGGAAATTGATGCAGGCACGTTGTAAAGAAATTTTTTTTGCTACAATCTCATTCGCTCTTTAGTTAGGTATAATGCGATGCATAAGCTGAAAATGCATTTTTTGACATGGGTAAATTTGCTGAATTTCAGATTTATCTAATGGAACTTTCAAGTAGATCTTTTTTGACTTGGATTGGATTGGAGTTCCGCAATTCACTCATAGTTCAGTCCGTATTCGCATACTCCATCATGCGCGAACTCAAAGCATATATATACCTAGTCCCTTCTTGGATGCAAAATCACGCTACATACTACCTACAAAACGGGGAAATTCAATAATGCACTTATGGACTTCATTAGGCACAGATAATTCAAAATTCATTCACCCCACGCTTTCTATGTAGGTACATACAACCCAATGATCCGATGAGTACACTTTTGGTTTGATAAAGAGGAAATCACGTTGCTCCACTTTTGCGAATTGGATTCAACCTCCATGATTTTTGCCTTGTCGGACCGGAACTAAGTTTACGAGCGAGATGTAATCTGTCAGCAAAAATAGAGGGAAAATCCGACATGCACTGATTCTCGAAAAAAAGTTTATGACTCTCTCCCTCTTTCAAATTAGGTATTACACATAAAATCTATGCAGACTTGACTGCATGAGTCTGGCTGAATTTGATTCAGTTGGACTAAATGAGAATTATCTTAGAGTACATCAAATGTCAAATTAAATTATTGTCTTAAATTAAGAAGAATAAAAAAATTAAATAAGCTCTACTAACCAAGAAAGTCCATCAACATGAAGGATGATGTCCTCGTCCAGTGATCTTGTCTTTCCTTTAAACATGCACTGATTCTCGAAAAAAGTTTATGACTCTCTCCCTCTTTCAAATTAGGTATTACACATAAAATCTATGCAGACTTGACTGCATGAGTCTAGTTGAATTTAATTCAGTTGGGCTAAATGAGTATTATCTTAGAGTACATCAAATGTCAAATTAAATTATTGCTTAAATTAAGAAGAATAAAAAATTAAATAAGCTCTACTAACCAAGAAAGTCCATCAACATGAAGGATGATGTCCTCGTCCAGTGATCTTGTCTTTCCTTTATATTTAATCACCAACAATAAAAGCATACGTCATGGATATCAAAGATATATCATATGACGCACTTAACTTTCCCCTTAAAATAGCAAGAGCAATTGCAGTACAGTTTGTTTTTTTCTAGTGTACCCTTTATTTCATTACTTTCACCTCCTTTTGCACTGCTACTCAGTAGTACATCGTTGTAAAAGCACATAAATAAACATTCACTATACAAATATGTGTATTTATTTATAGAATACTTTCAGTGTCTATCACTTGTCAGCTTTACAAGTCACCTGGAAAAAGAAAGCAAAAAAAGAGTCTTGATGGGTTTTGTCGTTGATGATGATGATCAATGAGATGTTTGCTGATGCCTTTTATGTCTCCGCTTTTATTTCCTCTTTTTGTTTTAAAGAAAATAAGGTTTTATCAGGTTTCATCCAACTTAAAGCCATGATAGGTAACGTGATGTGATCCGATCTGATGGCACGGTTTGTGACAGTCACAAGTCAATCGACAAAACTTTTTCCTTCCTCTGCCCTTATCCAATTTTTCTTGACTGTTTTAAACGTAGTCGTAGTGACAGCACTGCAGGCTCATGAACTAAGTCGGCGGAGGTATACAACTTACAATTCACCTTTTGAGCCTACATATCTCATTGCGGAAATGGATAATATGGAACAAAAGAACAAAAAGAGGAAACGGTGACGATGTACATATATTTTTGGCTTTGCCTTGGCAAATGTTTATCAAACAATGAGAAGCATTAAAACGAGCCGAAAAAAGACTGGGTACTGAGGTACTCNTGATAGGTAACGTGATGTGATCCGATCTGATGGCACGGTTTGTGACAGTCACAAGTCAATCGACAAAACTTTTTCCTTCCTCTGCCCTTATCCAATTTTTCTTGGCTGTTTTAAACGTAGTCGTAGTGACAGCACTGCAGGCTCATGAACTAAGTCGGCGGAGGTATACAACTTACAATTCACCTTTTGAGCCTACATATCTCATTGCGGAAATGGATAATATGGAACAAAAGAACAAAAAGAGGAAACGGTGACGATGTACATATATTTTTGGCTTTGCCTTAGGCAAATGTTTATCAAACAATGAGAAGCATTAAAACGAGCCGAAAAAAGACTGGGTACTGAGGTACTCTTCCTTTCTCTCTTATTTCTTCCTGTGCGACAGAGAAAACAAAAGAGGAGAGAAGAAAAAATAGGATGAGAGATTAATGCGCTATGTGGTTTTTCCGGCTAGATATAGAGAAGGCAAAGCTGACACATTCGTTTGATTTGTGACAGACACGGGAAAAAAGAAAACATGGCTAAGCTATTTTATTCCTTTTTCTCGATTTATTTCCTCCCAGAAAAAGGAAATACGAGTGCGTTACACTCTATACATTTCTGTAGTTCTTCGTTCCATTCTTCATAGTTGAAATGGAGCGTTTCGTATAGTTTTACCCATATCCATTAAGTGCTACGATAACGATGAGATGAACGTTGTGTATTTATATCCTCACTACTACTTGAACTTACAAGAAAAATGAAAGAGCAAATGAAATGAGTAGGACACTTTGTAGAGAAACGACAGAACAGGGTCAGAAAAGCAAAATGTTGACGATGATTGTAGTAGTCTTTCTCGTGATCACTCTTCCCATCGTTCTCATCATCATCATCACGATTACAATTGACGATAGTTGAAACTGAGAAAATAATCCGATCAGACAAACAAAAAACACATCATCCTAGAAAAGAAGTCATTGTCATCCTTTTTCCAGAGAGATTGAAAGATAGTGATGGGATTATTCGGGCAAAATGATGATGCTATGATCATATAAGTGGGAACGAACCGTAATATAGAATCTGGTGAAGTGAAACACAACAAAACGGTATCCGAGTGGAAAAAAGAGAGAAAAAAAAAGTTAGTTGTGTTGTGTGAGTATAGGACTTTGGGTACACATACAGATAAAGATACACACGGAAACACACACACGAGTTAAGATTAACAAGGAAAAGCTAACAAGTCAAGTCACAAAGGCTTTTTCTCTTTATCATCTGATGAAGTTTATCCATTTATCCATGCGTCCATCTGTGAATTTAATATGTCTGTGCAGAGATAGCTTTCAATCCTCTTATTTGTTACGAACTTTCCATTCAAACTTTCTTATCTGAGAAAATGAAGAAGACACACAAACTCACACCGTGAGAGTGTACAGGAGAGAACTGATATTTCAAGTGGTTTGGCTCGTGTCGAGAATCAAATGCCAGCTTATTTCTTACCAACTAAAATATTTCTGATTATTTACCCTGTCTAAAATGCATGATAAAATGTTCTACTTATTTTTAATTTATTTACGTGTGTACACTGTGGAAATCACGATTGTGAAAGATACTCGTCACGTCTTGATAAAAGGATGAAGCAGTGGAATGAAGAGTACTGTTATGTTTGTTTGTGAAGAGCGTTATCTAAAGAACACGCTTTTCCCTTTCATTCCTCGTCCCTTTTCAAACAATAACTTTTGCAAAAGGATCACACTCTCACAATTATACAGACGAATCCAGTTGAAAATAATAATTTCTTTATTACAGCGGAAAAATTTCCTGTGAAAGTAAAAAAAGCGCGAGAGTGAAAAATTTTGTTATAAATTGTTTATTCACTCCGTTTTGCATGTAGATCGTAGTAGTAGTAGCAAGAGCGAATTATGTAAACGGCAATTGACTATCACGATTGTGAAAGATACTCGTCACGTCTTGATAAAAGGATGAAGCAGTGGAATGAAGAGTACTGTTATGTTTGTTTGTGAAGAACCTTATCTAAAGAACACGCTTTTCCCTTTCATTCCTCGTCCCTTTTCAAACAATAACTTTTGCGAAAAGGATCACACTCTCACAATTATACAGAAGAATCCACTTGAAAATAATAATTTCTTTATTACAGCCGAAAAATTTCTTGTGAAAGTAAAAAAAGCGCGAGAGTGAAAAATTTTGTTATAAATTGTTTATTCACTCCGTTTTGCATGTAGATCGTAGTAGTAGCAAGAGCGAATTATGTAAACGGCAATTGACTACATATAAAATACGAAATACGAGAAGCGAAAAAGGGAAGAAAAATACGCGACACGAGAAAAAAAGTGATGATGCTTCACGCACGCACCGCACAAAAAATACTGAAATGAAAGTGAAGCTTTGACTGGGGAAATAAGAGTGGAGTTTTGCGAAGAAGAGAAAGTATAAAAAAAAGTCCAGGAGCACACAAGCAGCAGCCATGGTAAAGGCAGATAGACCTACAACAGGAGAAGTAGTGGAGAATAAGAGAACATTAAAAAGCTTTGCTTCCCCCTCTTTTTTCCCACTAAACATACACTGCAAAGTTTTCGTTTTGAGTAGGTAAAGAAGAAGGGAGACAGAGAGAGAGAGAAAAGATCGAGTGAGCACATTGGAGGGAATAAATGGAAGTAAAAAATGCTCATACTTGTTCCTCTCCAAAAGAGAAGAGGAGAAGTGGGAAACATAGAATAGAAGTAGCAGTGGTGGTGGTGGTAGTAGTGGTGATAGTGATGGTGGTGGTAGCAGTATAAATGTTGCTTTGGAACGAACGCTAGGGCATTTTCATTGGCAATGAAAATCCTTCTGCCTTTTTAATACACATTTGCTTTCCTATATCAACCTCATACCCTGGTCTGGTTTGGTTTCTTTGCTCCTGCTTACTTACTTCCCAGACCAGACAGACACAAGTTAAGAGAAGGGGAGCAATATTAACTGGAGGGAAACAGTAGCGATAGCGATGTATTATACACACATACCTAAAAGAGACTTGTAAGTAATGTATGCGTACACATCGTTGAGCTCTATTCCAAGAAGGTTTTTTTTTTGTCGGGGAACGGGAACAAGTGCTGCTTGCTTCCTCTAAAGAGAGATATTGCTTTTGGCTACCTAAAAAAATAAATGCTCGCAGGTTTAGTTTCCTACCACTTCCAGTTTTCCTGGTATTATTCCAACGTAAACTGAATGGATAGGAAAGAGAAGAATCGGAGTGAAGGCCGGGAAAGGAGGAAAAAAGCGGGTTTAGCATAGCAGCAGCAGCAAAGGCATGTAGCAGTAGCAGCACTTTAGAAAGGATCAAGTATTAGTGCTGCTGAGAATCCCGTGCCATTATGCTTTTAAATACGTTTGTGTCGTAATGCTGACTGAAGTAAGTAAGTAGCACTAATGCCTTGTGCATTTCAACTGAAATTGTTTTAGAGTTGTGAGACTCTGGCTGGAGGACACAGACTTGTTTTAGAGCGTTCGTTAATCTCGTGTACATGATGAAGTTTCATGGTTTGCTTTTGCATAATATTTTCTTGTCCTACATAATCTTTTGGTGCATTATGAACTCCCTATATTTAGGTGGCTTCGTCAGTTACAATTTATTACAACCGCATTTTGAAATATGTAGGTATGAACATGCCAATTATGGAGAAAAATAATGAAATTGAGTGCATTTCAACACAATTTATTACACCAGGGTTTATGCAAACATGATTTCGTGGTTGATTTCAACATTAATTTCGCCATGTAAATTTTATGTAAGCAGGCTTGTTTGGTTTGTGCTAATGAAGCAAAAGTATACATTTAAAATGTTACCTTCATTTCCGCATCTTCGGCCCGCTTCTCCGCAGAAAGGACCTTCCTTTCTAGGTCGGACAGCTAAAACAGAGAAAAATGAATTAAAATTTACGGCTGAATAAATTTTATTGACATTGGAGCAAATCTTCACTGACTGTGCATGAATGATAAATTATTACAGATGAATACAAAATTAAGCGCATGTCATTTTGAAGAGCATTAAATTGCAATTTATTTTAAGGATTTTGTAGTTATTTAAACAAAATATCGGTATAATTGGTGTTGATAAGTGATCCGGGTTCGGAAGTAATTTTCTCAATTTATGATTTGGCAACTGCTTTTTCGCTCAGTTTCTTAATATTCTCATTGATCCAGTCCACGAAGTATGATACCTCAGTGCTAACTCCTACACGTCACAAAGTATTATATCGTTTAAAGCAATATTCAATTTCATGACATGATAACATTTTAAAGTATTTACCTGGGTAGTTTGCGTCACCACAACCCTTTGAGTTAAATAAAAGCATAAATATAACAAAAATTTGACAAAGAAATGATCGATAATGTTTGTAACGTACATAACCCCACGATATGATTCCGGCTAAGTAATTTCCTTCTACCGATTTCAAAGGCCCACCTCCGTCACCGCCACAAACATCTTTTCCACCTTCCCTGTACTTCCCTATGTTCATTTTAAATTTCATTTAATTCTATCACCAACAAAACTATATTGTATGTTTGTTGTACCTGCACAGATCATGCTGGGTAAGACGTTTTCCTACAAGATATAGGCTTATTATTATTACCGTACATAATTATAATACAATTACATTAAAAAATCATTTTAGAATCTATAAACCCGAGGATAAGCATTGCTGCAGACGATATCAGGCACAACAGTGATTTGAACTTTTTGAAGTATAGTAGACCTTGGCCCATCGGGTTTCAAGGAGCCCCATCCTGACGCAATAACTTCCCCCGTTGTTTGTTGCCCTTGCATTGGAAGTTGTATTGGTCCCACATGATCATTATATTCGAATGGCGAATTCAATTGAAGTATTGCAATGTCATTAGCGAACCCCCATCCGTTATATTCTTCATGCGAAATGATTTTTTTCACTGTACGATTTTGCTCGAGACCTGAAGGAATACTACGGTCGAGATCCCCGGCAACTAAAGTATACCTTCTGAAGCTTCCAGAATCGACACAATGCGCAGCTTAATTTAAATTGGATAGGTTTTAAAAGCCAGAACTCCATATATACATATTTTAAGTCTAGTTTCCGTGAAATTGAGCAATTAAAATAAAAAACCTGTAAGGACTATTTGAATTCCATCAACTTCCGTGAGAGCACCTCCACAATGGTGACTGCTCCAGTAACGAATGGATATTTGATACTTTATTTCACCTTGCTTTGCATCTTCACCTCCAATAATTTTGATGCCCTGCTCGCATGCTACAGAACATAATTTAAAAACATGATGTGATCCTTTCACTTTAAACCCCACTTGAATTTTAATTACAACAATAACCTGATAGCAGGGTCAGGTAGGTACAAAGGCCAAATATGACTGTGATGATACTAGGCATGGTCATGACCACCAGCTACTTTTGGAGTTGAATCGATGACAGCTTTTCAAAACTATAAATGATGACCTATCAACCTCATCTTCATCATTTTATAGGACTGGTTTGTATGCTTTCTACAGAGAAAAACTTGATTATTTACACAGTAAAGTGCAGACTCATGTCATGAAATCATCCAAACCAAGTGCAGATGTTCAAAAATCAAAGATAGCCTTTTGACATGGTCAAAAGAGAAGAGAATCAAATAATGAGGTTCAAGTTAAGTCACAGTCAACCACGCAAAAAGCTAATGTTTTTTAGTCCTCCTCATTTTTTTGGTTGTTGTGAAGTGAATGTAACGGCGGCTCGATCAGAGAAAACATTCCCAAAAAGAATGACTCATACTTTTCTTTTTCTATGGAAGAGGATCAGTCCAAACTTGTCATCGGTTTAGGGTAGGTTAGGAGGATCAATCAAAAGCAGGGAAAGTGGTAAAAGGGGATTTCCCTCTCTCTCTCTCGCATTCTGCTTACTCTTGTTGGGGTAAGCTGCCGTATTACTTTAAGAATTTCCATTTTTACTTCTTCCGCCATACATGTTCACAATAGGAGTTTTAAGGTTCAAACATAATTTCTCTTCTACCCAAATGTATCATATTCATTGCAACAGAATCTAACCAAAGCTGTGTTATTTGGCAGTCATTCGTTTAGTACTCCATCATTCGCGCCACCATCTCTGCCACTACTACGACTCCACTACAACTAACTACCTTTCCCTTCACTGAACGTACAGTTCAGTTGTATGTACACAGTTACATTGCATTTCAATCTCCCTTTCTACTTACTGTACTCCTTTTCTTGATTTCTATAGCCAGAAAGAGAAACGCAATCATTTTAGGAACTATACAATGAAGATGATCTCTGTAATAAAGCTACGAATGAACACTCTTTGGCATGCATGTTAACTGGCAATCACCATTTCTCGGAGAGAGGGAACATTTTGTTCATAATTTGTTTGGCTTCCCCTCTAGAGCAAGGCCAATAGTACAATAAAGAGAAAAGAGAAGGGTGAATAAATGGCAAGATCTCAGTCACAAATCGTTACATTTTTTTCCTCTCCTAACCCTACCTACCTAAAGCAAGTACGCGACGACCGTAATGCATAAACTTAAATGCATTCCCTTCTTCCACCAAAGTGACTTTCCATCTCAACTTGAAAGACGTTGAGTTTCAACGATTCGCGCATTTCGCCAAAAAAAGAAAAATTCAAATGTGGGTTGGATTTGGAGACGACGGACGGGTGCATTAATATTTTCCGAGTTGCGAAGCATTGTTGCTGTTTTTGGCGTAATAAAACAAGTTCATGACATAATAACATTTTATGAGGTCTTAGTTTTCCCTTCACCGTGAAATTCTTGAAAGGAAATGTTTGTTCTTTCCTTCTCTCGGTTGCATAAGTAGTAACAGTTGTAGGTGCGACTTTTTTTCTGGGACCAATGTATTTACGTAGGTGTTGTTCAATTACCTGTGAATCCCATTAGTATTCTGGTGAGAAGAAAGGAAAAGTGGAGGATTACAATTCCTCGTGTAGAAAGAATGTAAATAATATTGTGCGACGTGTTGGCAATGATCACGGGATTAAAATTGTTGAATAACTCTGCACTCTAATGCATTCAACTCTGTACTTTTTTGTGGGTACAAATATTTACTTTTACGGGTAAACCAGAACGAATAATATGGCGCAGTTGGATAAATAAATATATAAAAACCACTTCCGCCGACAGAAGCTAAACATTACATATTTAATTACAAAGACCGCTAAAAAGTTTGCCCCATTCGTAATGAAAGCATGAAAGGATGAGCAGTGTTGCCACTCTTTCATCATTACCGTCATTTCCGTGCCAAAATTTTATGGTGCACAAAAGAAAAAGAGATTTCGAGACTAAATAGCCAACTCCATGAGTAACAGGAGAAAGACAAGTGTTTGCATTCTAAAAGTAATAAATACTTTGAAGACGCACCACTCGATCCGATCCTCCAAAATGGGCAAAGTATAAAACAAGGAAAACACTCCTAAAATTCATCAGGAAAGAAATTCTTTGGTTAACAAAGTTTCATTTTACTTTGAGAGCCCACTTGAGTCGCCCGGTTTTACGGGGAAGAGGAAACGATGCATTAGCGGAAATATGCCCTCTTCTCCTCTCGTTCGTATTGTTTTCAGCAATCAAGAAGGACATTACTTGTTTTCCTTTCACTGCACACTCTGCCTAAAGATGTGTACCATTTGGCCTTTGTGTAGAAAAGGCAGTATAGTTGCAAAATTATTTCCCGAAACTTATTTTGAGTACATATCGAATTCAGCAACAAAGATGAATTACAATAATGGATTTGCAAGAACATCTGTGTACCAGCTTGAAAAGCTGAGAGGGGGAAAAGGAAAATGAATAACAGACCTCGTTACCTGCCCGCCTACATTATTGCCATTGCCATTCGAGTCCAACCATCCATTTTCTCCGTTTTCCCTAGTCGACCACCACTACCGCTCTCGCTGAAATCTCAATGCATATATAATACGTATCACCAGATCTCATTTTACTTTCACGGAGGAAGCCTTGCTTGCTTGCTTCCCTGCATTAGGTAAGTAAGTACGTTTATTATACACAATAAAAAGGAGAAACGGACAGAAATGGTCTGTGCTGTTTTCTTTTCATGGAGAGTGCAATCATCATTGCCATTCTTCTACTTTCTATCGTAGTACCTCTTCTAAGCCATTATTATTCTACAACGGTTGCTTTTTCCAAATGGAGGAAGTTCTTATTTCCTGAATAAATTGGATGACAAACGTAGATGCCCTCTTTCCACTTTACTCTCCTCCGATCCATACTCACTTCAATCCCTTTTCTCATCATGCCAAATTTTATGCAAAGTGTGCAACGTGTAGGCACAATCATGAACGAAAAGAATGAAAACCTTTTGCGGAAAAGCTTGGGAAAATCTGAAGAATCACAATAGGCTAACCGTTAATATCAACAACTATTCCGGGAAAATTCATTCTCTCATCTCCGCATAGGCACTCCAAAATCACAATCATTTTTGCAAGCAAGCAATGAAATGGCAATAGAGAGAAGAGTACACGTAAAAAATTAAAAGAAGCCATATTTCTCCGGAACAGAAATGCTATTGAACATGGAAGAAAAGCAGAGGCAAAACTCATTTCACTAACTAAATGCCTAAAGGGTCAAGTTGATCTAACAAATCCTACGCGTATCCTTGCTTCACGAGACCATTAAGTTACTTATTTATTATGACAGTTTGTACCGTTTTTACTTTCCCTGTAAAAAAACTAGATTTTTGCGGGTTGCCTATAAAACATTTAATATAAACTTGGAATGGTGATGATGGCGGTGGTGGTGGTGGTGGTGGTGGTGCTGTTTGGCGGTTCAATCATTGTGATTTGTAAGGGTGATTCATTCTATTTTCGAGAGCATCATCTTTCATTGCAGATACTCGCTCAATACAACACCCACTTTTACAGTCATACATACAAAAAAAAGAACATTTGCTACTACGCAAAAAAAGAGTGCATCAATACGAAACCTTTTAGGGAGGAGAAAGGATAAAATTTTAGGGCACACAGGCACCATCAGGGGAAATTTGCTGATGTCGTGGTGGTACCATGAACCTTATCCTCTACTTTAATCAATTCTTCCATAAAAAGGAAAGTATAGGATCCGTATTTTTTTTTGCCGCATGACTCAGAAAAACGGTAAGTGATATGTCGGACTTGGCCAACATCTGGCTCCTTAGGCAAATATTTGGGGGTGGATGGTGTGAAAGCAATGGCGCAGCTAAAGCCGGAGATTTGCTGCATGAGATTTGGCGGAGATTACACCCTCTCTAAAATATGATGCGAGCCAGGTTTCATCAGACAAAGGGGAAGACTTTGGTTTAAATGGGAGTGGGTGTGAATGCTAGTAGCATCAATTGTTTCTTAGTTTACGACTATGGCACAATTTGTTTTGAACTGTTACCTCATTTTCCAGACAGATCGTTTTTCAAAAAGCTGGAATTGTACCAATTGAATAAAATGAATAATCGTAAATATCTCGTTTGAATTGAATTTGTATTTGCACAACAGCTTCCGAAATGGCTTTGTTCCCACTTCTAAATCGGGCGTACCTCATCCTTCCAGAAACCTTCACTCACGACATCTACGATAGAAATGCAAAACATTTCTTTTTCACAACTTTCTTTTTCTAGAGGTTTTAGTTTCTCTAGATGGATGGCGCATCGAGCAGCGGATGATATGTGAAAGTTGATAGAACAAGACTTTCTTTGAAAGTCTCACTTTTCCCAAAAACATAATGATGCGGAATTCTTTTGATTTCTCCACCATAGGTGGCGACAACTTTACAATCTGATGCTGTGGACTGGAGAAGCAAGACTCCCAACTGAGCTTATAAGAAGACTTGTTCTTTCCCCCAAGTACTCAGCAGAGCATATTCATGGTCTGAGGGCGAACAGAAATTACTTGATGCATTTCGAAACAAAATAACAAAACTGTTACCGATAACCTTACTTTTACCAGTTCCACTTCAGGAAAACTCATTCAAAGCCACAGTCAGTGTAATTTATGATTTGCATCCTTCATTTTTCCGACTGTTCCAATGACTTACCTGAAATAGAAAAGAAACATTTATTAGTTAATTTTAAAATAATGGTTATGTGCACGAAAGAAGCGAAGCGAATTAAGCTCACAAAGCACAACGTCTTTACTACTTTTTAAGAAGAAATCCCATATTTTCTGGTACAATCGACTTCAATTGTTCATCGAATTACCAGCAACAGCAAAGCATCTAAAGATTTAGAGGGTCACTTGAGTAAAACAAGTTTTATTTCAGCTTTCTCTCTCCCTTCTCCAAAATGATATATTTTATGGAAGAAATTCCGTTTGTCTTTTCACTCTTCACAGTAAAGTGGCTAGAAACTGGAAAAGAAAATGGATTTTGGTTATATGTGTAGGTTTTCAAAGCTTTATCTGACGACGCGTCTTTCTAAAAGCAGTATATTTTGTCTGGTCTTCTGTAACTTAAAAGCCTCTATTTTTCTTTCCCTTTTAAACAGATTGATATAAGATCCCGGAAGCACGGACGAACAGCTTTTAAATCAAATGTCGTCCTCCTTTCTATTCCTCCCTTTTTAGTGGAAATTGAGTAAAAATCAAGGCTTTTCTCTTCCCTCCTCAATTTATATTACATCCATCCACTTTCTCTTTTGAAACTAAAGTATACCAGATCAAACCACGCTACTTACACCATAAGAATCGTGCTTATTCAGAGCTGACGTCTGCTTCTCAAAAAAGGCATAGTGAAAGTAAGGGAGCATTTAGATTTACCCAATCTATCTTATTGTTTGGTTTATGGATCAATTGCTAAATGGGATAGTGTGCGGGCTAAAAAAAAATGAAGCACCAAAGAATATTACTCTCCATTTTTTTAGACCACACACACGCAAAATAGACACATACACACACGTAGAGTTGAAGCCAAGTGCATCGGAGATAAAATAGGATGTTAAAAAATGCTTTCTTCTACCATCGCTCGCCTCTCTCTTCACTTTTTTTGCTTCTGGGGCAAAGGAATGCACGTAAAATATACTGTCTCGTAAGTAAAAAGTGCATTCAACCAAAAAGGAGTAAGCTTTCCCCTGCTCTCTACCCACTTTTTCATCTTCATCTTGTATACATGAAAAGTAAATATCCTGGAGTGTAGCAGAAAAGTGGAAAGAAGAAGAAGTAGAGAAAATGTATGCATTGCTTCTACTGGCCTCCTCATCTCATCTCATGCCAGTAAATTTAACGCTTGTTACTAGCTCGTTCAATTTTATTTAAAGGAGTGTCCCATAATATATTTTAGAAGCTTTTAGTGCATCATTTCTTTTCTCTGCTTTTTTCTTCTTCTGCGGAGAGGACTTCAAGAACATTTGGTGCCTCGTGGGAGATTGAATTGCAGGCTTTTCACAATGCCCACAACCGTGTGGAGAGAGTACAATGGCCTTTTCAAAATAAACTGTGGGGAATATAAAAGCTGCAATATAATCAAGTTTGAAATGCATGCTGTGCCTTTTTTTAGAGCTACACACATTCAACTGCTTACTTCTTGTGGGATGCAATGCGACATGGGATGAGAGTCAGTCAAGATTTTTTAAGCGAGTCTGAATTGCTAACGATTCAAGAAGATAAATAGAGCCATGCACAGACCAAGTATGTTCATGTCCGACGGACATAATGCATGTCGTTGTGTTTAACAGGTACTAAACTCGTCTGGTTGACATTGACGATCAGATCATGCTTTTGTTCGATGGGGAGAATAAAATCGCTGATGCTGCAGCTATCGGACAAGAACGAACCATAAAATAGCAAACTTTCAAGCTATTTTAGGATAACAACATGTCTTGACAATGTTATAAGCACTTTGTTGGTCTCATATTTACTCCGCTTGAATTCGTTTCCATTTTTCAGCTATCCTATAGGTTGTCAACTTCAAACTACCTACAAATGTTTGCTTTCCATTTAATGAGCTTCAAGCAAAGCATCCATCTCACCTTTAAAATTTATTTACTCTTCGTATAAACAATAGCAGTGAAATATGAGTGTTTGCATTTCAATTTTATGAGCAATTTATTGAGTTGACTATTTATAAGCACTGATTTCAAATCTCAACATAAAACTCTCCTCCAGTAAATCACAAGTGCAAGCTTTACTAATGCATTTCCTTATGTTTTTAGGAAGTTCAAAGGTTCATAATATATTATATTATACACATTAAGATTAAATGTACTTTCCTCGTCAGAAAGAATCGTTTCTTTTTTCATTTTGTTTTAGTTGACCACTACTTTATTTTCTTGAGAAAGTGGTCCCAAAAAGTTTTTTAGAGAAAGGAAAATAAGTCAAGTAAACATCAAACTTCTTAAGTAAAAGAAAGCATTATCGGAACCACAGTTTTAGAGGGAAATGAAAGATGAGAAGCCACGATATTGTTTAAACACGTCATAATATCATATCTCAACAGCCCTCAACAATAAATCTTTTTGACTTACTCTCCTCATTTCTTTTCCCTTCATTCTTGGTTTTTTTAGAGTTTTGAGAGTGAGTGAACTAAATACTTTGGTGGAGTAAAACCTCAAACGAAGTCGACGTATCGCTTTAGACATGCTATCCACCAATACGCTTTTATGTTAAGTAAAGACTCATAAAACGCATATATCTCAAAACCAACCATAAAACATTCAAACGCTAAAGATATGTCCAAAGACGGTCATAAAAATCCATTTTTACTTTGAAGAAAATACAGCCAGCTTTGGTTTTTCCTTCAGCTTCAGGATAAAAAAATCAACGTCTCAACGAGAAAAAAATCAGAAAAGGCTTTCTTCCTTAAAAGAAAAATGGCTAGGAAGTAAACAAGATTTAAACTAGTGGAATGAGACTAGAGTAAAAAGCTCTCAAGTTTCGATTTTCTTCCTTCCTGCATCTTTTCACAAATATTTAAGCCGCATTGAGAAAGGCTCTTATAAAGATGAAAGCATTCTAAAGCTATCAAGATTATCGTCAAATCATCATCTTCCTCTTTCTTCTAAAAGTCATCATATCATCTCGTCTCGACGATAACACACACACACACA